>CM075865.1:3837487-4087487 GCA_038021265.1 Cyprinella venusta
TGAATGGGAAAAACTGTAATTTAGAGCATTCAAGACACCAGGTGACAGCAAAGTCACTTCATCTTTAGGTTTTAGCTCTAAGATCTAATTGGAATGATATTTTAATGTAGTTAAAAAAAAAATTAAAAATAAAACATAAAAATAATCATAATTTACATAGAAAATATGGTACTTTTTGAAGTAAATAAATTCAAAAACTCCCCCAAAATAAAAAAAAGACACCAGAAATGGATAGACAAAACTTTATCGAAGACAGTGATATAACATTTATAATAAATAAAAACTAGCATCACACCTGAGTACCTGAGTGCCCACATTTGTCCACAATTACAGGATTAAGGGCTATAAAGTGAATACGGTTTGAGGGCTACGAACCTGAGTACAATGTCAACACCTTTTGTATCTTATAAATTGTACCAAGGTACTTCCACAATACTTTTTTTTGAAAAGGGAAAGTAATGCATTACTGTAATCAGATTACTATTTACTCTAATAAATGTAACCAGTTTCAGTAATCCCATCACAATTCATTTTGTGTCTTTACTTGCTTTGCATTTACAGTTTTCAGAAACGATGAATAATTTCAAGCCTAAATGCGACATCCAAAAATGAAAGTTATTTTGATTCCTTTCAAATGGCTGACAAGCCAGTGAACTCGCTCACTCACTTTCCAAACTATTGAACATATAATCGTGGGAGCGACACTAAATTTCATATTTTCACACGGCAAATAATAGTAAGAGCAACGAAAGGACAATTTGGTGTTTTTTTGAGCTGTCCATTCGGCAAATGTTGTCATAGGTTTTTGAAATTCAATCAAGTAACATGATTACTGTTCAAATGTGTTTCATTCCAATGTTGAAAAAGTAATTAGTAAGTAATAACTAATTACTTTTTTGAATAACTTTCCCAAAACTGAATTGCATGTGAGTGAGAATGACGAAAAGGGAAAGATTTGTGATGGACATACAGTACTGCAACAAAACATATCAAAGCAAATGAATGAGAAACATTTGTGTGTGTGTGGGTGTGTGTGTGTAATATTAAATTAGCTACAAAGCATAGGCACAGATGACCTTCAAAACCCAGTGATATCACACAGCTAAACGCACAGTCATTGGTAAACTGTGCTTGTTTTCATAAAAAATAAGACATCAATATTAATTGTGTCTATTAAGGTCATTTTACTAGCCATTCTCTTGGGAAGTTGTCTTGCAAACAAACACACTATAATTAGTAGAGCAGAAAATCACTATATTTTTTTCACATAATCAACAAACCTGCAAATAAGGTCAAGCAGGCTTCAGTTATTTCATAGACTGTATGTGTGTGTGTGTGTGTGTATATAAACAAACACCTATAATAAAAATGGCATATATATTGTATATAGCGTTGTACATACTCAATATATATATATTAAATGATGAAACTTAAATTTATGCATTCGATTTGCACAAGACCGCCATGTAAAGAACATCTGTGTGAGAGCCCGGATGCATATGAAACATTTTCAGGACATTATGTAAACACACCTTTAATATCTGTAACTTCACCAGGAGCTGAAATACAGTGCTGTCCACACTATAAGGCCTGATTTTATAGGACTTAATTATTCATTCTAGTGGTGACACTTTATACACTACTGATTTTGCAAATCATAATTCTGAAGAAATTAACAAATGCATGAATATAATGTAGTAATGTTATATTTGCAAATCCTTAATCAGTGTTTTTGTCTTGTAAATGTATTTGATAAGAAAAATTGCACAAGATAAGACTTGTTTTCAGAGACTATAATGTATTTACCTGTGAAACTAAACAGTCAAACTTTATTTTACAGGGCTCTTACATGAATTTAATATAATTTAGGGCTGTCAAATGATTGATCGCATCCAAAATAAAAGTTTGTGTTTACATAATATATGTGGGTGCACTGTGTATAATTATTTTGTATATATATAAATACACACACATGCTTGAATATTTAAGAAAAGAAAATATTATTTATATATAAAATATTTATATCTATATATAACATAAATTAAAATAATTAAAATAATAAAATAAATAATAATACAATTAAAATAATTGTAATTATTATAATTAAAATTAAAATAAATAAATTTATATTTAATATAAAATAAAAATATTTCTTAAATATATACAAGCATGTGTGTATGTGTGTATATATATATATATATATATATATATATATATATATATTAGGGCTGTGCAAAAATTAATTGCGATTAATCGCATCCAAAATAAAAGTCTGTGTTTACATAATATATTTGTGTGTGCTGTATATAATTATTTTGTATATATAAATACCTATGCATGCATGTATATATTTAAGAATTATTTGCGCTTAAATTTTGTGTATATATATATATATATAAATACAAATCTATATTATATAAATATAAATATTTTATATATGAATAACACATTTTCTTAAATATATACATGCATGTGTGTTATACAAAATAATTATATACAGCACACACAAATATATTATGTAAACACAGACTTTTATTTTGGATGCGATTAATCGCAATTAATTTTTGCACAGCCCTAATATATATATATATATATATATATATATATATATATATATATATATATATATATATATATTATATATACATATATAGATATATATATAAAAAAACACAAACTTTTATTTTTTATTTTTATTTTAATCTTTTGACAGCCCTAGTATGATTACAAGAAACTAACCCTAATCATAAGTACATATTGTTAATTGATATACTCAACATATATAATCACACTGTAAAAAGGATAACTAAAATAAAGTTTAACCAAAAATAAATAAACAAATATAATTTAACCCTTTAAATGCAATCGAGTCCATTTTGACCTGGAGTCCATAATCCATAGTTTTAAGTAAGAAAATTAAACAATATGCTTTGCAAAACTTAAATTTTATATTTCAAAGAATATATTAATTTATTAACGAATAAAAAGGGGTCAATTAAAACTCGTGCGCATTCACTCATTAATGAGAAGTTCTCGAACAGATACAATATAGTTTTAGTTGAAAAATATTAAGTTGTGACCAGATGTATACAGTTTATTTATGCCTTGCAAGAGTTCTGATAAAGTCTCTGTGTGTTTTATTATTTTGTGCAATTTTGATTCTCAAGTAACTCTATATTTAAATGTATGTTTTTGGACAATGAGACAAAACCCCTTTTTTTTGCAGCGCAGTGTTTAAATATTGAGCATGCATCACTTTTGTGAACTTTCCATCATACAAATCTGTGCTACTCCAGAAAAAAAAACATAAAAAGAGATGTAGCAGGTTAGTGGGAGAGGTCACAGGAGTAGTTAAGTATTTTGGAAGGCTTATTAACTTAAATGCACACATGCTGATGACACGTCCATCATAATAGTCAAAGTGCACCAGGGAATGACAATGTGTTTGTGTGTGTGTGCGTGTGCGCGCTTGAAATGAAGTCACTGTACGAAGAAAAAAATAGGGAAATTCATACCTAACGTTAGCTGTGCAATTCCTAGAAAAACCAAGAGGAGTCTACTTCAGGATGCTCTTTAAATTTTTTTAAAAGTTTAAAGTCTTGTATTTCGACTCTAAAACAGGCCATGAAATTAAATCGAGAGCTGTGTTTACCTTCATCTTCAGACACATCCAAGATCTCATCAACTGTCTCTGGGAAACTCATGCGATGTTTTTCTGTGGTGGTCTTAAAGGGAAATGTTCATTACGACAAAGTTTATTTTATAGCAGCCATATTATCAGATTCATTTCATGAAAAGTGCAACTTACCATAGTGACCGTCTCTTCGGTGACCAGTTTGAGCACGTCGATGACTGAGATGTATCCGAGTCGCTTTGCAATGGCAAGAGCTGATGTACCATTCTATGGCAGATGGAAATATTATTATTTTAATAATTTTATTAATCAATGACGGTAATTCTTTAAAAGTGTCTGGGCTCTTACAGATGTAATTTCATTTGGTTGTGCGCCATGTTTCAGGAGAAGCGTCACAATGTCCGTATGGCCCTGTTGAGCAGCCTGATGGAGCGGCGTGTACCCCATCTAACAGTCACACGAAGAAGACTCACACTTCAGATCTCTTTAACATGTCACTTGTTTCTCATAGAGAGTATGGCAAGCCGTTTTAGCTTTTATTCATTTCCAGGATATGAATTCTTGATATCAACAATTACATTTTGTAATTTGCTGATATCTGTAATTGTATTTTCACTAGTGAAATTTCCCCTTAGGCTGCCATTCAAAATGAATTGTTGATATCAAGAATTGATTACTAGTAGAAATATCATTTTTGATATCAATGATTACATTGTTACTAGTAAAAATGTGAATTCCTGATATCAATAATTAAATTGTCACTAGTTAAAATGTCTATTCTTGATTTCAACAATTCAATTGGTACTAGCAAAAATGATCATTTTTGATCTGAAAATGTATTTCTGATATCAATATTATTTCAGAAATCTAAAATGGCTTTCTTACTAGTAACGATCACATTCATGATATCAGAAATGAACATTGTCTCTAGTAAAAATTGAATTATTGATATCAAAAATGAACATTGTTACTAGTAGCAATTCAATTGTGGATATCAAGAATAGACATTTCAACTAACAATTGAATTCTTGATATCAAAACTACAGGTTTTTACTAGTAATATTGTATTTCTGATATGTGAAATTGGAATTTCAACTAGTAAGAAATCAATTCTTGATATCAGCAATTTATTTTGAATGGCAGCCTATGGTGACATTTCACTAGTGAAAATACAATTGTTGATATCAAGAATTACATTTTTGATATCAAAAATGTAATTGTTGATACCAACAATTGAATTCTTGATATCAAAAATGTTTGATATCAAAAATGTATTTGTTGATATCAAGAATGTAATTGTTGATATCAATAATTTAATTGTTGATATCAATAATTAAATTCTTCATATCAAAAAATGTAATTGCTGATATCAACAATTGCATTTTTGATATCAATAATTCATATCCTGGAAATGAATAAAAGCTAAAACGGCTTGCCATAGTAGCAAATCAAGAATAGACATTTCAACTAGTAACAATTGAATCCTTGATATCAAAAGTAAAGGTTTTTACTAGTAATAATTGTATTGCTGATATGTGAAATTGGAATTTCAACTAGTAAGAAATCAATTCTTGATATCAACAATTGGTTTCGAATGGCAGCCTATGGTGACATTTCACTAGTGAAAATACAATTGTTGATATCAATAATTCATATCCTGGAAATGAATAAAAGCTAAAACGGCTTGCCATAGTAGCAATTCAATTGTGGATATCAAGAATAGACATTTCAACTAGTAACAATTGAATCCTTGATATCAAAAATAAAGGTTTTTGCTAGTAATAATTGTATTTCTGATATGTGAAATTGGAATTTCAACTAGTAAGAAATCAATTCTTCATATCAACAATTGGTTTCGAATGGCAGCCTATGGTGACATTTCACTAGTGAAAATACAATTGTTGATATCAAGAATTCATATCCTGGAAATGAATAAAAGCTAAAACGGCTTGCCATATTGAGAGTGACCAGATTAAGTCAACTCTTGCTTCTCAGATTTGTCTTCTGAGAAAAATATTTTGTCTCTAGAGTTTCCGATATGCACAGATGTCAATTGTCAACAAACTGATTTGTATTCCTGCTCTAGAATTAGACATCTGAGACAAAGCTGAACGTTTGAAAAGTAAAAACAACTGAACTATTTCACTTACCCTGGTCTTGCAGTTTACGTTGGCCTGTTGCTGTAAGAGGAACTTAACCATCTTGATATTGCCGTAATGACAAGCCACGTGAAGGGGAGTGTAACCCATCTGAAGAGAAATCAACAATGATGATCGTAATCACTGACTACATTTACTATGCTATGCTACTATGCTAACTTTACCTCATGTAAACACAATATTGATGCGATCAATCTCATAATTGTAGTAACCATAATCAGAATAGAATATGTGGTGTATGCCAATTTTAATCGCAATAAACAGATGTAATAAATAATTTAATCGCATCGAGAGTTCATCATCTGTGCTGTGCATTGGGGTATGTGAAGAATAACGGCAGTAAAAATAACCACAGTTTTTACCGCATAATCAGAATAGTGAAAATTGTTTGGGTCATGTCTACTAATTACAGGCAATAATCACATTATTGGTGCACATGTAAACATAGTCATCGATTATTATCAATAATAATGTGAATCATTATGTGCACTGTAGAAAAACAACAGTTTTTACCCGTGTGGCAGCGTAGACGGACGCCTCGTGTTTCACTAGTATATCAGCAATCCCAACATGCCCCTCCTGAGCCACAAGGTGAAGAGGGGTCAGACCGCTCTGAGGACAGACAACAGGAGCGTATCATAATCTGGCACAGAAGTGGGATAAATGGTTTGTTTATTTTTACTCCATCTTTTAAAAAACTGCATCACTTGGATATGGAAGTTTGCAAAGATATTTTTCTCGCAATTCTGATAATATCTGTGTGTGATCCTTGCTTTAAAAAGGGTGCAAAAATGTAAGTATGATAAGTTCACCTTATTGCCCAGATTTACATTGGCCTGCTTTGAGATAAGCAGCAACACCATGTCTGGTTGTCCCTCTTGGGACGCGAGGTGTAAAGGTGTGACCCCTTGCAGTGACTCAGCGTTGGCAGAAGCTCCATGCTGCAGTAAACTACTCGCCACCTCCACCTGGTTCTGCTTTGAAGCAATATGGAGCGGAGTATAGCCATTCTGAGGAGAAAAATTAGCCGATTTATGCACTTTGTAGCTAAAATAAACTAGTTGGGTGATTAAGACTGTGAGTTTTGGCAGTGTAATGACGGTGTCATACTCGAGCGGCACTGTGCGGCGATCCCCCTTTGCCGAGTAAAAGATTGACCACGTCTAGATTGTTGTGATGGACGGCCACATGCAACGGCGTGAGTCCAACCTGTAGAGGAGAAGGCAATGAATACACAATTAAAATGCAATAGATATGAATGAGAGAACACGTGTAGTACCACCAAGATGCCCATGTCTTTCTTTCTTCAGTCGAAAAGAAATTAAGGTTTTTGATGAAAACATGCCAGGATTTTTCTCCATATAATGGACTTCAATGGGGTCCAAACGGTTCAAGGTCCAAAAGACACTTTCAGTGCAGCTGCAAACTGTTCAAAGGGCTTTAAATGATTCCAGACGATGAATAAGGGTCTCATCGAGCGAAACGATTGCACATTTAAAAAATAAATAACAAAGTTTGAGTTTTAAAAGCACAAATGGTCGCCTTGCTCAGTTGCACGTTTGTGACTCTCCTGTTTGAACTCGTTCATCAAAATGAACGAATCTTTTGGTACATTCAACCGACGAATTGACTCTGAAAAAGATTCGTTCACTTTGATGAACGAGTTCGAACAGGAGAGTCACGAACGCGCATCACAGAACAGAGCAAGGCGAGCATTTGAGCTTATAAAACTTAAACGTTGTTATTTATTTATTAAATGAGCGATCGTTTCGCTTGATAAGACCCTTATTCATCGTCTGGAATCGTTTAAAGCCCTTTGAACAGTTTGCAGTTTGCACTGAAACTGTCTTTTGGACTTTGAACCGTTTGGTCCCCATTGAAGTCCATTATATGGAGAAAAATCCTGGAATGTTTTCATCAAAAACCTTAATTTCTTTTCGACCGAAGAAAGAAAGACATGGACATCTTGGATGACATGGGGGCGAGTAAATTATCAGCAAAAGTTTTTTTAATAGTGAACTACTCCTTAAATTGTGTTTGACTACAAATTTTAAAAGTATATTTTAAAAAAAACTACTTGCAGATAATATATTAATGAAATAAAAGGCCACTTCAGTGTAGGGATTTCCAAACTTTTTTCGCAGCTGAACCTCTTTGACCTAATAATGAATTTGACTTGAAGTTAATAAATTAGGTCAGTAATAAAATGTATCTGATGTCGGTTAATGGTCTCATTGGTCAAACGTTTTATTTTTTTTTTAAGACTTGATTGCTTTTCACTAAACTTATGAACCGCATGCAGTTCCACCGTGAACCCCAGTCTAAGAAACCCTTCATGATGTTGATGATGACAAAAGATTGGAATATCATTTCTTTCTCTTAGTATGTTTATATCGATATGGTACAGGATTATCCAATTCAAATCAATGTGATAAACCAGCTAGGTCAAAAGTTAGCAAAAATTAGTCAGAATACATTGCCTAAAATAAGCAATCCAAATTACATTAAGAACTGCAATTTTTGTCATGTAATCGAGAATCACTTATCGACTACAATTCGTATGTAATATACCAAGCATTCCCATGTTATATGTTAAATTGTAATCAGATTAAAGTTACTAAATTACTGAATTTCAAATTGTGTTGTGTCTCACGTCGACACAATCGAAGCCATTGAAAGACCCATTTCAGTTAACCACTAATTCGGTATCACTTACTATATATTTTATATATATGACAGTGTCTTTATTACATATGTTACATGTACTTACCATAGTAATAACAGTGAATGCATAATTACATGCAACTAAGCCTTAACCAACCCCTAATCCTACCCTAACCCTATAGTAAATACATGTAGTTGCTTAATATTACTCAGAACTATGTATAATAACATTATAACACTGAAACCTTCAAATAAAGTGTAACCATTCTATCTATATGAATAGCTATAGAATGAACTTTAAATTAGGGCTGTAGTCAACCAAAGAAATCCTTAGTCGACCAAAGTCTTGTCCTGCGCAACGATTAGTCGACTAAAAAAAAAAAAAAAAAACGTGATGTTTTGATTGAACATTTTTTAAACAATTGTCATTGACCATTTATAAAACAAAAACGAAAAAACATCACAAATAAATAAAACTATAATAATAATACAATTTCTTGAAAATTAAGTGATTTTTTAACTGCAAAAAGTGAGGAGCTCTGTCCTAGGTCTATAACAGTCACAATCGCGCACCTGACCACATCACACGCTGCAAAAAATATAACCGACTGCCACATAATGAAAAATCCTAACAAAAGCTCTCGTTTATACAGGCTTTATATTCTTCTTTACTTTCAAAGCTATGGGTTAACTTTCGTCCTGACGATCAAGGCGTTTTAATACAACACATAAAAAAAAAAACAAATAGCCTAAAAAACAATCCTAATAATTGGCTGTAGGACCGCGTTTAGGTTTATTTTCATTTTGTTGCATTATTTAGGCTATTTTCAAATGCGTCAAGTGTACAAACGAAAACATATTAAGAAAACACAATCTATTGAGTCAGCGTGACATAGCCGTTAAAAGGCTGCTCACGTCTTTTGCGCGCTCAAGTTCGATTTCAAATGGCGCGCGACTTGTGCAACGCGGTCGCCTCCCTCCACAGTCTTGTCGTCTTTGTTTTAAAATGCAGCCAGACAAAAGATTTAGATTTCCTGGACATTTTGTCAACTAAAGCCAAAACAAGCAGCGTCCTAACTGAATGAATACAGCATCTCTTACCGAGCGCGAAGCAGCAGCGCAGCCGACAGGTGTGGTTCCTGAGTGTATTATGTGTGTGCGCTAAACTGTGGCGCAGTTACAAAAATAGCCTAAATTAAAGCATTTTAAAGTTGGGGACAAAACATAGGCTAATTAGATTTGGAATACAGCAATAAATAACTGCTTATAAAGGAATAAATATCAAGGAGTAAATCATTGAAAAATTCTTTCTATTGGTTAAAAAAAAAAAAAAATGCAACTGGTCGACCAATAAGAATGTCAGTCGACCAAGACGGCATCGACCGATTAGTCGACTAAACGACTAAAGTTGACAGCCCTACTATAAATGTGTATACACATGCATGCATGTGGTTCATACTTTGCCTGCGGCATTTGGATTGGCTCCTCTCTCTAAAAGCAGCACTGCCACGTCCAGCTTCCCGTATTTGGCCGCCACATGAAGGGGAGTGAAGCCTTTCTGCATGACACCAACCAAACAGCAGAAAGAGTTTCAATACAACCAACCAACTCTATTTTAATTCAATATGGGTGTTGGGTACAGCACTGTACCTTGGTCATTTTGGTTAGCTGGGCGTTGACGTCCAGGAGGATGCTGGCAGTTTGTGTGTGTCCCTCGCGGGAGGCGATGTGCAGTGGAGTGTGTCCCGCTGTTGTGCTGGAGTCGGGGTTTGCTTTGTGCTCCAGCAGAAGCTTCACCATCTCGTTGTGGCCCATACGGGCGGCACAGTGTAGCGGCGTCTGGTCATCCTGACGGAGGCGAAGATCACTAAATGATCATTTTTTAATAACATGATACGCAAAAAAATAACTAAACCTTGTTATGGCTAAATTTATTAGTTCTATATTATTTTATAAAATTATAATTTATTATATTATAATTAGGGCTGTCAAAAAGATTAATCGCGATTAACTGCATCCAAAATAAAAGTTTGTGTTTACATAATATATGTGAGTGCACTGTGTATAATTATTTTATATATATAAATACACACACACGCTTGTATATTTTTAAGAAATATTTTCATGTACATTCTGTATATAGATTTATATATAATTTATATTATATATAAATATAAATATTTTATATATAAATAATATTTTTTTTCTTAAATATTCATGCATGTGTGTGTTTTTATATATACAAAATAATTATACACAGTGCACCCACATATATTATGTAAACACAAACTTTTATTTCAGATGCGATTAATCGTTTTGACAGCCCTAATTATAATATTATATTATATTATAAATAAATTACATTGATTTTTTTTACATGCAGGTTCATATATTATAATTCTTATTATAATATTATATATATTATTATACATACATTGACTGTAGTTGACAACCCTTTAGTTTAGGGTCCAATTCTCACTATTAACTAGTTGCTTATTAGCATGCATATTACTAAGATATTGGCTGTTTATTAGTACTTATAAAGCACATATTAATACGCTCTTATACTACATACCTAAACTTAATAACCGCCTTACTAACTATTAATAATCAGAGTTTAATCGGGCAAAAATAGTAGTTAATAGTTAGTTAAAGTTCCACTTGTGGTGTAAATCCAGCTTTTAATGTTGTTTATATGTCTATGCGTGTGTTTTTAATACGCTTTAAGACAAACCATGTGTAAATTCATAAGTCGACAGCATTGAGTATTTCCTCCCTAAAACTGCAGTGAACCAAAGACAGTCTCAAAAACACGCTTTGAAATCGCTGGTGTTTCGTCACAAACGATCAGATCAACGTGTAGAGTTTCATTCAAGCTATTTTAAGGCATGACAAAATTGCAAGGTAAATTATTACCTTTATTTCTTGCAATATATATATATATATAATTTATATCTAAAAAATAATTTGCGATATAAACTCGCAATTGCGAGAAATAAAGTCAGAATTGTGAGATAAAAAGTTGCAATTACCTTCTGTGGTGGAAACAAGCTTCCATGAAATAACATGTTTTCTCATTTTGCTTAAAGCTACACTGTGTGATTTTTACCCCCATCTAGTGGTGAAAAGATATATGACCATCCAGTGAATATTAGTTTCTGTTCCTCTCAATTCCGATTTCGTTTTAACTCCTACGGTGGCCAATGTAGTCCAAGATTAACATGGCTTCCAGTTCGACCTCGTCCATGAGTGTTAACTCAAACGTAAACGCGAAAGGCGAAGCTTGAATTAACGGGTATGTCCCTCTTTGGCTAATGTACTTTCAAGATGGAGGGGCAACATGGCGACCGACACCCGTATGTCTTTTCAATGGCATATTATACACTCACGAGAATACTTTATTACTTGAACGAAGTAAATATACATTAATGAGCACATATATTTGAAAGAACTAAGTGTTTTTAGCTAAGAATAAACTAAAAGAGTTACACAGTGTAGCTTTAAAGAGGATAAAAGACCAACATATACAAACTTAAAGGAGACATATCATCCAAAATCCACTTTTTTAGCCCTTAAATGCATTTTGTTGTATATTTGGAGTGTTTATAAGTACAGAAAAGATGAAATTATTCTCTTCAGGTGCTTCGTTTATATCTTTATATTCTGTTTTGGTCATATTTTTCAACCTGTTCGGATTTTCCTGTTGTCTATTACGTTTTTTGAACAATTACGTCACAGTATTTGCAGCGGAACTGACAAATAAGGACATCGACTACCGGTCCAACACTTCGAGCAATCCGCCATTATTATTTCTCGCTCCGATTTTGTAGTCCAAGCTCAATGATGCAGAAGTTACGGGAGGGCTAGTCAAAATGTTCGGTTGTTGGATGTAGTGACCTGAAACACTTCAAGGATTCCCAATCCAACAACCTCCGCCAGTATACAGAAGGGTTTGCCGATCGACTTCGTCTGAATGAGGGGTAAATTCCTTCTATCATTTAGCTGCTGTGTTTTCTGACGCTTTCTAAACGCAAGTTATCATATTATTATCATACAGATTTTTAGTGGTAAGATCAGACCGCAGTCATTTATCTTGTCAGAGTGCTTGTTTTAACAAGAGAAATATTCGACTTTCACTAATAACACAACATAGTTAACTTAACGTTACATACCACTGCATCCATATGAAGACGTTGTTCTGCAGGTTTGTCGTCGTCTTTTTCAAATCGCTCGCTCTGGCTTGAATACATAACACTTGATGGACAAGTCTTCCGTTGTTGACATTTTGTTAACGTGTGATTAAAAATGTTCTTTGAAACTATAGTTATCATATATCTCTTATCAAACTACAATAATGGCTGAACGCGGGGAGTTGAACCGACCGTGAACTCAGCGACCTGGAGAGCGGGCGGGGAAAGACGCAACTCCTTTTTATTTAAAGGGGACGCTTCGAAACGGGTTGCTCACAGAAGCACATCAGAAAAGAGGTAGAAAAGGGGCCTGTTGAGCTATAATAATGAGGAATTCAGACCCAAGCATTGCAGTTATGCTTTATATAGACCACAAATGTATGATTTATAAGTAAAAATGAATGATTTAAAAGCATGATATGTACACTTTAACAAATCCAATGAAACGTACCTTGGCTTTGGCGTCGACTGGAGCCGCATTTTGCAACAGGAACTCAGCAACTTCACAGTGACCAGCTCGAGATGCCATGTGCAGAGGCGTTTCCACTTTCTACAAGTACACATTAATGTACAAGAACAGTAAGATCACAGCAAAAGCACAGCCAATAGGTAACAGCGGTCCTGCAGAGTCAAACTCAAACACACGCTAATCAATATCTTCAGGATTACTAGAAAACTACATGTTTTCGTAACACAAAAAGTTTTGGTTTTTATCCGGGTTGGAGTTAAACTCTCCAGGACTGAAGCTGCCCATCCCTGAAACTGTGAGGAAAATGTTGCTTTCAAAACGTTTTTCTGTTTGAAACGTTTTTCACGTCTTTCTTTCTTCAGTCGAAAAGAAATGAAGGTTTTTGATGAAAACATTCCAGGATTTTTCTCCATATAATGGACTTCAATGGGGACCAAACGGTTCAAGGTCCAAATGAGAGTTTCAAAACGAAAGGAATCTTTTTTTGAGTCATTTCGTTCTTTTCGTTCGTTGAATGAACCAAATGACTCGAAAAAAGATTTATTCATTTTGATAAACGAGTTTGAACAGGAGAGTCTCGAACAGAACACAAGACGAGCATTTGTGATTATAAAACTTAAACTTTATTATTTATTTTTGAAATGAGCGATCGTTTCGCTTGATAAGACCCTTATTCATCGACTCGAATCGTTTAAAGCCCTGTGAAGCTGCACTGAAACTCTCATTTGGACCTTGAACCGTTTGGTCCCCATTGAAGTCCATTATATGGAGAAAATCCTGGAATTTTTCCATCAAAAACCTTAATTTCTTTTCGACTGAAGAAAGAAAGACGTGGACATCTTGGATGACATGGGGGTGAGTAAATTATCAGCAAAAGTTTTTTTTAAAAGTGAACTACTCCTTTAAGTGCTGATATTTCACTTCATTGCTTACCACGTTTGAGGCATGCGGTGATGCTCCTTTCTGCATTAGTATCTTCACTATGTTCAGATGACCCATAAAGGAAGACACATGCAGCGGGGACAAGCCAGACTGTTGGACAGAAACACCAACAATTTTGAAATTTGACAATGCTCACATTTCTTTAGTAGACCTTGCTCTATTCAAAACGTAAACTACCTAAAATGCATGTTCCTTTGTATTGTTCTTCAAGTGAAATTCATTCCCAGTCTTAATATATAACTGTATATCTGTTTTTATGCTTTGGTGGATTTTTTTTTTTTTGTCTGCCACGTTCTTTTCTTTCAATACGTCTATAATATCTGGAGAAATACACTCTTAGAAGAAAAGGTTCTATATAGAACCTTAAAAGGTTCTATCAGTGCTACGTATTTGGAACCCCTAAAAGGTTCTATACACTCTTAAAAAAGGGTTCCTCTGGGTTCTATATAGAACCCTGAGGTTTTGTACTTGGCCAATAGAACCTTTTACCAAAAAAAAATGGTTCAGAACCATTTTGGAGTTCCATATATGAAGCGGGGGATGGAACCATTTCTGGTTCTAAATAGAACCATTTCTTTTAAGAGTGTAGTGATAATAACCATTGAGCCACAAAAATAAAGTCCTGATAAAATTGATGATTGGTGGACAATCCTGTCGCTCTTATTCTACTGAGTGATATCGTAACTGTACTTTCCGAGTCAAA
The DNA here is from genome assembly GCA_038021265.1 of Cyprinella venusta. Taxonomy (NCBI): domain Eukaryota; kingdom Metazoa; phylum Chordata; class Actinopteri; order Cypriniformes; family Leuciscidae; genus Cyprinella; species Cyprinella venusta. Next base: position 3,852,249 of record CM075865.1, read on the forward strand.
AATTGCATTGTTGAGAGAGAAAAAAAAACACAGATGAGCTACATCGGTGTATAAGTCACATTGTGTTATTACATTCAGGTATTTATACTGTGTAATATACGCTGTAGCCACATTGGACAATGGATGATTCAGCAACGGCGCCATCTTCTGGTCAGACGAGGAAATTCATTAGGTCAGCGACTCTCACGGTGCATTGTGGGTATTCTCTACCTGTTGAGCGTACATCATTTGTTCACTCGTTATTGTGGTGCATTATGGGATTGAATAAGTGCACCCGATAACGTCCACTATGGTTTCGGACACCACTACAAATGGCTGTTCCCTATATAGGGTGCGATTTCGATCTCGTTTAGTTCCGTGTTCGTTCTTACATCTCATACTATGCTGATTTGTGCATTCCTTTTGCTCTAGAGTTGATATTCCAATGTATTCATTTTATTTGCTTATGTAAATACATACATTGACTTCAACAAGATCCTGCTTCTTGCTAAAAAAAAGTATTTTGTTAGAGTATACAGCTATTTTTTAATGGAAAACATGCTTTTTGGCAGCACAATGACACACCTTTAGAAGCTAACTGAACTATGCGATGGGTTACTCTTGGTTTGAAAATCAAGATACAATGTAAAATTCATAATAAAAGTCCCAATGGCTTCTGGAACTCAGTTAAAACCAGTGAATACATTGCAATAATTAGAATTTTAAAAATTTTAGGGCTGTTAAACGATTAATCACGATTAATCGCATCCAAAATAAAAGTTTGTGTTTACATAATATATGTGGGAGCACTGAGTATAATTATTTTATATATATAAATACACAAACATGCTTGTATATATTTAAGAAATATTTTCATATACTGTATATATTATATATAAATATTCTATATATAAATAATATTTTTTCTTAAATATACATGCATGTTTGTGTCTTTATTTATATCTATATATCTAAAAGAATTATACACAGTGCACCCACATATATTATGTAAACACAAACTTTTATTTTGGATGCGATTAATCGCAATTAATCGTTTGACAGCTCTATTTGAAATAAGTAAATGTTATTAACAGTATTTTACACTGTGAAACGATCCTGTTGCTCACCTCTGTTACCGCCTCCAGGGACGCAGAATGCTTTAATAGCAGGTCCATTACACGCATGTGGTTCTTCTTACAGGCAATATGGAGTGGCGTGAAGCCATTCTAAGCATAAGTGGACAAATAAGTGCGATTTTGTTTCATAATAACAGTGTAAATGTTAATATGTGCATTAACTGTTTCACATGAGCTTTTTAAGCGTGTACTAACCAGAGCACGGGTGTTCGGTTTGGCTCCTTTGTCCAGGAGCACCTTGGCCACGCGATGATGTCCACAGTGTGCCGCCACATGCAGTGGTGTCAGGTGGTCGAGAGTGATGTCATCAATCTCTGCATTGTACTGTAATAGCTGTTTGATACAGTCCAAATGATCGCCCTGGGCTGCCATGTGTATTGGCGACAGGCCATTCTGTGCAGTGAACATATGGGAACATTTAGAGCTGCCAAATGCACTGTCTTTCAAATATCTGGCAATCAAAGAGGTTTTTAAAAATAATTTTTATATTATTTTTTTACTTTTCCTTCAGGTTAGATTTCTGAATGTGACCTGAATGTGTTTAAAATACACAATAACCAGGTTCATATATTTATCATCAACAAATCCAATTCATTTCAATTAACTAATTGAATATTTCTTGTTACACAACTATGTTTATACTTTATAACTGAATAAATGTAATTGTTTTCAGATTTATGCAGATTAGAAGCAATATGAACAAATGCCTTTTTTTAAATTATTATTTAAATATAATCAAATGGATGCAAATATTTAATAATAAACTTTGCAGAAATCTTACCCGTTTCATTTATGACAAATATGCATCACTTTAAATTTAGTTGCTTATATTAAAATTAGGGCTGTGAAACGATTAATCGCGATTAATTGCATCCAAAATAAAAGTTTGTGTATATATATATATATGTTTGTGTAGTGTGTATAATTATTTTGCATATATAAATACACACACATGCATGTATATATTTAAGAAATATTTGCATGTATATACTTTATTTATACAAAATTAATATTATACATAAATATAAATAGTTGATATATTAATAACACATTTTCCTTATAAATATGCATGCATGTGTGTGTATTTATACATACAAAATAATTACACCCACTACACACACATATTATGTAAACACAAACTTTTATTTTGGATACGATTAATCACGATTAATCGTTTCACAGCCCTAATTAAAACTGCGTGAGGCAATTTTTATGTGCAATTCAAATACATTAATGGATTTTAATCACTTCTGACACAGACTATTGGGAACTGCAGTGTCAGTAATATATGTTAAAAAAAAATTAGTATAAATATTCAGTCAAGATATGTGCATTTCAATTTTATCCTAACATGCAAAGCTGCAAATTCAGTAAATAAAATGTAATAATATGTAATAATTAGGGCTGTCAAAAACGATTAATCGCGATTAATCGCATCCAAAATAAAAGTTTGTGTTTACATAATATATGTGGGTGCACTGTGTATAATTATTATATATATATATATATAAAAACACACACATGCTTGCATATATTTAAAAAATATTTTCATGTATATTCTGTATATAGATTTATATATAATTTATATTATATATAAATATAAATATTTTATATATAAATATTTTTTTCTTAAATATACATGTATGTCTGTTTTTTATATATATACAAAATAATTATACACAGTGCCCCCACATATATTATGTAAACACAAACTTTTATTTTGGATGCGATTAATCGTTTTGACAGCCCTAGTAATAATATAAAAATGGCAGTTTTTGGGTGGGAGAAATTTTTTATTAATTACCATAATTGCCATAAAACGATGAAATTGACCAAGGTGAACCAAATCAAATTGGTGATGTTGGATTATTTCTTTTTTTATTGGTTACTTCAGAACACCATGTGACTACACCATGTGTCTGGATGTCAAATGTTTTGTGGCTATATGTAAAAACCGAGTGTTTGGGAGTATGCCTACTTTGGTCTTGGCCTGTATCGGGGCTCCTTGGTCCAGAAGGATCTCGATTATTCTCCCATGGCCATTTCTGGCAGCACAGTGAAGAGGAGTCAACTCATCCTGTGATGACAAGGGAGGAAGAACAAACGTGTCTACAAATCCTCTAGTCTCGTTAATGTTTAGAAGAATCATGACTTTATTACATACTTTTGTCTTGGCATCAATCTTTGCTCCTCGGTCCAGCAGAAGTCTGACCATGATGACATTTCCTCTCCTGGATGCAATATGTAGAGGTGTGATCCCATTCTGAAAGAAAAACACACTAGTTGGCTTGTTGCTGTCGACAGACTTGAGGATCAGAGCAGAAATACTGATAAAAGACAGACCTTGGGTGTGAAGTTCACATCAGCTCCTCGGTTTAGAAGCAGCTGGGCAACATTCAGGTTTTCATAGTGGGCTGCAATGTGGAGTGGTGTGAAGCCTGTCTGCAGAGGATCATGGGAAATTGGGTTAAGAGTCGATCCTCTGATGCTTCAATATCAGTGAACTGTAAACTCTACCCTTCAAAAGTTTGGGCTTTGTAAGAATGTTTTTGAAAGAAGCATTTATTTGATTGCAAATACAGTAAAAACAGAACTATTGTCAGATATTAGGGCTGTCAAAACGATTAATCGCGATTAATCGCATCCAAAATAAAAGTTTGTGTTTACATAATATATGTGGGTGCACTGTGTATAATTATTTTGTATATATATAAAAACACACATGCATGTATATTTAAGAAAAAAAATATTATTTATATATAAAATATTTATAGTTATATATAATATAAATTAGATATAAATCCATATACAGAATATACATACAAATATTTCTTAAATATATACAAGCATGTGTGTGTATTTATATATCTAAAACAATTATACACAGTGCCCCCACATATATTATGTAAACACAAACTTTTATTTTGGATGCGATTAATCACGATTAATCGTTTTGACAGCCCTATCAGATATTATATAAATGTTGAAAGTTTTGCTGCTTGGAAACCGTAATATTTGTTTTTCGTAATGCTTTGATGAAAGTTGAAAAGTCTCTCCCATCACTTTATGCATTATTGCTTTATAAAAGTATTCATTTATTTAAAAAAATAAATCTTACTGACTCCAAACCTTTAATCAAATAATTAGGGATGGGAAACGATTAATCACGATTAATCGCATCCAAAATAAAAGTTTGTGTTTACATAATATATGTGCGTGTAGTGTGTATAATTATTTTGTATATATATATACACACACATGCATGTAAACATTTAAGAAATATTTGCATTTATATACTTTATTTATAATATTATTAGGGCTGTCAAAACGATTAATCGCGATTAATCGCATCCAAAATAAAAGTTTGTGTTTACATAATATATGTGGGTGCACTGTGTATAATTATAATATATATATATAAATATTTTCATGTATATTCTGTATATAGATTTATATATAATTTATATTATATATAAATATAAATATTTTATATATAAATAATATTTTTTCTTAAATATACATGCATGTGTGTTTTTTATATATATGCAAAATAATTATACACAGTGCCCCCACATATATTATGTAAACACAAACTTTTATTTTGGATGCGATTATTTGCGATTAATCGTTTTGACAGCCCTAAATATTATACATAAATATAAATATTTCATATATTAATAACACATTTTTCTTAAATATATACATGCATATGTGTGTATTTATTTATACAAAATAATTATACGCACTACACACACATATTATGTAAACACAAACTTTTATTTTGGATGCGATTAATCGCGATTAATCGTTTCTCAGCCCTACAAATAATATAATATTACATATATACTAGATGCCCAGTAGTTTAGAAAGATCAGTTCACACAAACCTTGCTTAAGACATCAGGATTGGGGTCGTTCTGTAAAAGCACAGCGGCAGTGCGGGTGTCGTCGTTTCGGGCAGCGATATGCAGTGCGGGAAGGCGGACCTTGCCCTTAGTACCGTGGTTGATGAGCAGGGCCACCACATTCTCATGGCCCTGCTGAAGAGCCACAGCAAGAGGGGTAAAGCCATCCTGAGAGACACACAAACATACAACACATCACGGGAACATCCATAATTCTCTGAATAACCGGAGTGAAAAGAGCAGGTTAAAGGTGAACAATGTGATCTATAGGAGCTTGTTTCCGCCTCACAATGAAAAATAGAAAAGGTAATTGCGACTTTTTATATTGCAATTTTGACTTTATTTCTCAGAATTGTGTGATATAAACTATTCTGAGGGGAATTTTTTTTTCCCCCTTAGAATTGATAACTCGCCTGGTAACTCGCAATTGCGAAAAAAGGTATAAACTTGCAATTATGTGTAATAAAGTCAGAATTGCGAAACATAAACTCGCAATTGTGAGAGAAAAAAAAATCAGAATTGTAAATTTATAGATAAAAAGTCTCAAATCTCAAGTCTTTTTTTTCTCGCAATTGCGACTATATTTCTCATAATTGCAACTTTATTTCTCAGAATTGGAACTTTATACCTCGCAATTGCGACTTTATTTCTCAGAATTGCGACTTCATATCTCACAGTTGCGACTTTATTTCTCATAATTGCAACTTTATATCTTGCAATTGAGACTTTATTTCTCAGAATTGTGACTTCATATCTCTTAATTGCGACTTTATTTCTCCGAATTGCGACTTCATATCTTGCAATTGCGACTTTATTTCTCATAATTGCGACTTTATATCTTGCAATTGCAACTTTATTTCTCAGAATTGTGACTTCATTTCTCGCAATTGCGACTTTATATCCCGCAATTGTGCTTTTATTTCTTATAATTTTGACATTATATCTCATTATATCTAATTGCGACTTTATTTGTCAGAATTGCGACTTCATATCTCTCAATTGTGAGAAAAAAGTCGCAATTATATATATTTTTTTATTCAGTGGCAGAAACAAGCTTCCATAGTGATCCCACCCAAAAATAAGTGTGCTTAATTATATTGAATGTGCACTTGTAGTGCACTTCAAATCTTATAAATTATTATTTTTTTAAGGCTTAAATCTGTCTTTTTTTTCTCGCAATTGCGACTATATTTCTCATAATTGCAACTTTATTTCTCAGAATTGGAACTTTATACCTCGCAATTGCGACTTTATTTCTCAGAATTGCGACTTCATATCTCACAATTGCGACTTTATTTCTCACAATTGCGACTTCATATCTTGCAATTGCAACTTTATTTCTCAGAATTGTGACTTCATATCTCTTAATTGCGACTTTATTTCTCAGAATTGCGACCTCATATCTTGCAATTGTGACTTTATTTCTCCGAATTGCGACTTCATATCTCGCAATTGCGACTTTATTTCTCATAATGGCGACTTTATATCTTGCAATTGCAACTTTATTTCTCAGAATTGTGACTTCATATCTCGCAATTGCGACTTTATTTCTCAGAATTGCGACTTTATATCCCGCAATTGTGCTTTTATTTCTTATAATTTTGACATTATATCTCGCAATTGCGAATTTATTTCTCAGAATTGCGACTTCATATCTCTCAATTGTGAGAAAAAAGTCGCAATTATATATATATATTTTTTTCAGTGGCAGAAACAAGCTTCCATAGTGATCCCACCCAAAAATAAGTGTTCTTAATTATATTGAATGTGCACTTGTAGTGTACTTCAAATCTTATAAAAAAAAAAATTTTAAACTGTTTAAAAAAATTTAATTACTTCAAAAAAATGTAACTGTGATTCACACTCAGAATTCAGTTTTTTATGACTTTTGACTTTTAATAAAATAAAACAACAAAAAACGCTGAATTCTGAGTGTGAATCACAGTTGAATTTTTTGAATTAAAATGATTTTCAGTTCACACTTAAGTTATATTCTTTTAAAGAGCATGATTTGCACAACACACACACTCTATTTAAAAGTCTTTTCATTGATTACCTCAGTTGGAATGGTCTGATTGGCTCCATTATCCAGGAGAAACTTCACGACCTCGAGGTGATTCTCTTGTGCGGCCATGTAGAGAGGAGTGAAGCCCTTCTGTTGCAGACAGACATAAACACACATATGCAGATACAATAGCCAAACTAACACAAGCACACAAATACACAGATGACAATAGAGCCAGAGAGATTTTAGTTCGGACAGCAATACTACATAAATTCAACATGATTCAACTGTTTAAATGAACTATAAAACATCCAACTGGAGAGATGATAGGTAAATGCTCGCATGTAATACAACATATCAATACCTCAAACCCCTTTTAAAAGAAATCCCTTTGAGTTTTTGCTCACCTGAGACTGAGCATTGACATTGGCTCCATAGTTGACCAGCTCAGTGACCACCTGTTCTTGACCAGCTAAGGCTGCTATGTGGAGAGCAGTATTTCCTTTCTACAAGAGAAATATCGTATTTAATGACACGATGACCAACATTATACAGTACATTCAAAACTGTACTTGTAGGTAATATGATATTATTGCAATATCACTGAGCGTACTTAAATAGAATACACTTTCATGACTGTTTCTTAACTTTGTAATAATGTCACTTAAGTATTCTGCTTTAATAATCTTTTTTTGGTGATTTAAAGAAGTACACTTATTGTGATCTGATGTCTAACATACTGTACTAAAGCATATTAAGTACATATATTTAAAATTATAAAGGTACTAAATTACTAACAATTTTCAATAGAAATGACATTAAAGTATATTTTTAGTTCAATGCTTCACATTTGGCAGTGCAATTTAACCATATTTCAAAGACAATATAAATATTCAAATGACATTATTATTACAAAAACATACTTAAGTGGGTCGAAATGTTCAGCTGATTGCATTAATACACTTAAACTATAATACATTTTCATTTATAACATGCAATCGCAAGTGTCCAAAGCATTACAATCAGTTTGCAACCCAAACCCTAACCCTATAAACACTTAAGATTATTATTTTATTGTATATTATCATAATAATAATAATAAGTACTTTATAAATATGCTTAAGAGTTTCACAATGGTTTTTGAGGCACATAATCAAGATTTTGTGTTAAGTTTTAATTGCGTCATGATGAATGTGGCCACAAAAACTATTTGAACACATTTTCCACACAAATGGTAAAATGAATGGATATATCATTGTATAAAATAAAACATTTAATTAGATAACTAGATCCATTAGTTAAAATTAAATGTGAAATAATTCAGAAAAGTGAAGTTATTCGGCCAAAATCTCCAGCATCTAATGCAATGACATAAATATATATATATATATATATATATATATATAAGTAAATAAATAAATATATATATATATATATATATATATAATACTTTTTTTAACTCTTTCCCTCCAGAGTTTTTGATAATTTTAACAAAAGATTCATGGCCCCCAGAATATTGTGTTATATGAATATCTGAGCAGCATGCAATATATCAAAAGAAAGTTTATAAACAAAACAAAACCCCACTGTAAAAAAATATTGTTGGTTTAACTTAAAAAAGTAAGTAACCTGGTTGCCTTAAAATTTTAAGTTGACTGAACTGGAAAAAGTGAGTTAATACAATAAAGGAGATTAATTTAATCATCAGAAACTCAAAATAATAAGCTATCTGAACTAAAGAAATTATTTAAGTTGATTTGACAAAAGAAAAAATGTTTTTATAACAACTCTTGAAAATATACTTTTTTACAGTGATAGCTTCATGTATTCCTTTTTTATCAATACTTGAATGTGGGCGAGTTTCATTAAAAAAAAACAAACAAACAAGATTTTAAGCAAAAAGCTGAGAAAATCATGTTTTTGTCAAAGACTACGTCTGGAACAGATTCAGAACAACGATCAAAACACAGATGGAGTAGATCGAGTCCATCAACACCCAAAGCTTCACAGTCCTGTGAATCATTCTGGGTCGACATTTCACTCGGTAACATTAGGCCGTTTTGATTTATACTCCATTAATGGTTGATGATCACGTTATTTTACATATGCATCTGCTAACATATAATATCGCTTGTTTCTGCTCTGTCTTTTGATCAGGAGATTCAGGACTATTTCAGACTGTGCGTAATAGCGCCCCCTACCATATAACAGTGAAAACACGGACATTTTTTTGTAGCTCTAACTCTTACCTTCGTGGCCGTCTCAAGTACAATACCATGGTGCAGTAGTTCCAGCACCATTTTAACGTGGCCTTCCTTCGAGGCCAAGTGCAGCCCGTTGAGTCCATTCTGTGAAGGGAAAGAGACAGCAGAGCAAACTCACTCTGAAGGTTATTCAATCTCAAATCATACGGAAACATCCCAAAGAGACTGAAATGGGGGAGTGGGAGGTTTGCAGTTAACACCCACTCTCGCAAAACACATGGAGCACTTTCAAAAGACATCAACCCATGATGATGATGATGATGATGATGATGATGATGGGTGGATGGCAGGCCGGTGGTCTCTCTGCTGGGAAGAATACGGGCCATGTGGGATAGGTCTAACCTCACACAGCCTTCCTTCAGCCTCACAGGACATGTGAGGTTGGACCTTTCTCACATTGCTGATATTATCCCCTCTGAGTGTAGAGACCACTTACCCCATCTCAATGTGACTCAAAGAAACAGGAGCAAAGAAGCAAAAGAAAAGGATGGATGGATGAAAAAATACTGAACATTTACAAAGCCGCATCTGAAGAAAATCACACAACAAATGGTTCCTTCATTCATTCATTCATTACATTTATATAGCGCTTTTCTCAGCACTCAAAGTGCTTTACATAGACATGGATGATGATACGGAAGCTTGTTGGTGGAGAGGAGACTTAGTGATGAAGCCAATGAGTATATATGGGGATGATTAGGAAATCAAATTTGGCCAGGGTCAAATTTGTAATGACCACAGCGAGTCAGGACCTCGGTTTAACGTCTCGTCCGAAGGCTTGTTCTTATAGATGTGGAGATTTCAAACTCTGGGTCTCTATCACCTTATAAGCCGTCATTGAAAACGAATTAAGGCAGCTAATATGATTCATATTCTTCTGGTTTCCTCTATATTTAAAAAAAACAACAACCTATATAAAAAAAGGTAAAAATGCAGGTATCGGTACTTGGTATCGGACTCGTTCTGGATAAAGTGGCATTGATTAAACACAATAATAATAAACAAATATTAAAATAAAGAGTATATTGAGCACTGAATAATAATAAAAAATAGAGTCAGACCGATATATCGGCCGATATTAGACATTTTCCAAAACATCGGTATCGGCAGTTATAATGACCGATAAATGAATTTCAAAAATAAAATAAAAACGGACGAAACACGCTTCAATCATCTCTCCTTGGCCTGTTATATTGAAAATGTATGTTTTACAATTTGCAGTATGACGTTATTGCTAAATTATGGCTCATCATAGACTACTAGCTAACCTGACATTGTAATTATAAGGTAGCTTATAAGGCAATAGGGACTAATTATTATTTTATTTATCAGAACTTTAATATATTTTGATGTTCCTCTGTTCTGTTGTGACGATAAAAGAAACAAGTTTCTTTTTAAAATGCTTTTATCATATTATTTCAGTTAAAACTCATAAATAACTACAAATAACTATGTTAGGGAAATCTGTTAATGTTTTGTTGCGCGTTTCTGAAAAATAAATAAATAAATAAAAAAATATCGGCCGATATATCGGATTTTAAAACTAAAAAATATTTGTATCGGTATCGGCCTTCAAAATCGGTCGGGCTCTAGTAAAAAAGTAATATAATATTAATATTTCTTGTATTTTTAGTCAATTGGACAATATATTAAGCCAGAGAACATACACTGTAAAAATTAATATGCTTTATCAAATCAAAAAATTGTGGTGACAGATTACAAGCGATATTATGAATTAAACTTAACAAATTAGAATTGAGTAATAATTAATAAAATTAATTATTATAATTAATAATTATAATTTAAAATAATAATTATAATTAAAAAGTTAACCATTTAAAATGAGTAAAACTTACAACAACAACCAAAAAAACATAAACTGAAGTCACCATTATGGTGATCGGTGTTTGTTTTAAACTTACGGTTTCCGTGATTCTGCTTGTTAACATCGGGCGTCTTCAATGTCGGCAATATAAAATAAAGAGTTCTCAATTAATCTTTAGTGAGATATTTTTGTCACATTTTTTGGTGTAAACTTAAATGGTTGACTTTTAAGGAATAATTTAATTAATTATTACTCAATTCTAATTTGTTCAATTTAATTAATAATATTGCTTGTAATCTGTTGCCACAATTATACAGATTAGATAAAGCATATTCTGTATATCAAAATAACTTAGATTTTTTTTTTACCCCATTGACAATTTGTTTTTGTTGCCGAAATTGTACAGTTTTTACTTTACATTTTACTTAAGAATAATACATTTAATTCAAGATATATTTAATGAAAATCAATACACTTGTGTAAATAAAACAACTTGTTTGTTTATCAAGTGAGTGTATCTTGCTTTAACACTCAAACCGTATTCACTTTATAGCCCTTAATCCTGTAATTGTGGACAAATGTGGGCACAGAGGACTCAGGTGTGATCCTAATTTTTATTTTTTATACGTAATGTTATATCACTGTCTTTGATAAAGTTTTGTCTATCCATTTATGGTGTTTTTCTTTATTTTGGGGGTATTTTTGAATTTATTTACTTCAAAAAGTACCATATTTTCTATGTAAATTATGCTTATTTTTATGTTTTTAATTTTTGAAACTACATTAAAATATCATTCCAATAAGTTCTCAGAGCTAAAACCTAAAGATGAAGTGACTTTGCTGTCACCTGGTGTCTTATTTTGGCTTATTTTAGAATGCTCTAAATTACAGTTTTTCCCATTCATTTCTATGGGTGCCCATTTTTGACCCAAATACAAGATTAAGGAGTTTTTGTAGAATTGAGTCAAAAAAAAAATTGTGTGTTCAGGAGGCAAACTTAGGTAAAGTAGCCAAGTCTTGTACCGCTCAGATCAAGGGAAGTATTTTTAAAAAAAAAATCAAAACTATTTTGCCCACATTTGTCCAGAATACGGTTTTAGGGTTACAGTAAGTATATATTTGAATGGAGGGCAAGACAATAATACTAACTAAGAATATGTTATTTTCCAGTATAGCCTTCATGCATCCTACTGTAGCTCAAGCGTCTTGCAGCTTAAGGAGTTTTTCAAAGAGCTCAGCGGTGCATGTAGTCGAGGTCACCGAAACCCTCCAGAGAGCTCTGAGGACCAGCTCACACGTTTGCTACGGTATAAGGACTAAATGGAGAAAAGCGCTGAAGTCATCACTCACGACACAAGCAGTCATTAATCAAAGGGCATTATCATCTCAATTACAGCTGGCGTTCCTGATAGACCCACCCACAGCAGGAAACGTCAGGGTAAAAACAGGCTAAAGGGAAGAGAAGTGGACGTGAATGCAACTACTGGGCATACACACAATAGCATTTGTGCACAATAGACATGCAGTGCAATTAAAAAAAAATGGATCCAGCCAGGCATGGAAACAGAAAATGTACAATCATCTCACCCTGTTACAGTATTTAGTTCAGAAATAAATGGACAGACGTTACACCAATCAATATTAAAATTCAGCATTAGTAACTTACTTTTACATGTGTACTCAAGCTCGCGAGTCTTGGCACATTTACACTCTAAACAATGCAGGGTTGTTTTAACCCATATTTGGGTCAAATATGGACAAACCCAATAGAGTTAAAAATTATATTTAACCCTAAAACTGTATTCTGGACAAATGTGGGCAAAATAGGTTTGATTTCTTTTTAAAAAAATAAATAAATAAAATACTTCCCTTGATCTGAGCGGTAAAAGACTTTTCATAAGTTTGCCTCCTGAACACACACAATTTTTTTTTTTTTGACTCAATGCTACAATGTGAAGTGGGTAAAAAACAAACTCCTTAATCTTGTGTTTGGGTCAAAAATTGGCACCCATAGAAATGAATGGAAAAAAACTGTAATTTAGAGCATTTCTAAAATAAGCCAAAATAAGACACCAGGGGCCTGATGTATAAACGTTGCGTACGCACAAAATGGGCATAGAAATATGCGTACGCATTTTTCCACGCACATATCGGGATTCATAAAAAATAAACTTTTAGAAGAGTATGTGTTTTGGCAACACCGATGGTGAGCTGGAGTTAGTGTCTTTTTGGTCACTATTAGACAGAGAATCTAAAGAAAATTATAAATTTACAGAAATATAATTCAAATATAATTTCACAAACCTATCATCACTTGAAGCAAACATCCATCCCTTCTAAATGACCGCGGCACCACGCGCGTTGGGCCGTTTGGTGAAACTGACACACATAGCCTATAGTCTAACGGCAGATTGAGTAAAACCGTAAATCTGAGTCCAAATCATAAATAGAGTGCATGTTCAAAATAACAGTTTAAATAAATAAAAGAATGATTTAAACTATGTTTTACTTCTGAAATAAACATTTAGCCTATTAAATATGTCATTCTCATTAATGGAGTTAAACACTTAAACTACATGAAATCATTACTGAGAAGTTACAAAAAATATATATATTCAATTCATAGAAATAGACCTATTTGTTATGGATGCAATGCTTTTGAACACTTTTCTTCTGGCATGCTGTGTTTTAATGTTTTAACTAGAGATAGGCCTAATTGCTAATCATGATAATAGCAGATTGTCTGAGAAAATTGTTTCGTGCAAATAATGCACAACCATGTCTATATGTTTCCATTAAAATATAAATCAATTAAAAATACTATTTGGCCAGTGGCAAAGATTGAGAAAATCTTTCTCTGAAATGTATTTAACACTATTTGATTTATTTATTAAAAAACAAGGCAAGGATATAGGCTACTAAAACAAATATTTTTGTAATAATGTGACGGTACATCCGCATTTCATATTTTCCTAACGTCTTGTACCTTTAAACTTGGTATCACGTGGATATATAATCATATGCAAATGTATGCAGATGAGAATATGCATAGTAAAACTAGGCGCTGTAATCTCCATATATGGTTATTTCGGGGTGGAGACGCATGTGCGCTCAATCTCCCGCTGACTGGGATTTATAAAGTGAATTCTGCGCAGGTTCTGGCGTACGAACGGTTTTATAAATCTGAAAACTTTTGTGCGTACGCAAATTCTGCCTTATGTGCGTACGCACACTTTAAGGATGAAATCTACGCAAAGTTTTATACATGAGGCCCCAGGTGACAACAAAGTCACTTCATCTTTAGGTTTTAGCTTTAAGAACTTATTGGAATGATATTTTAATGGAGTTAAAAAAATAATAAAAACAAAACATAAAAATAAGCATAATTTACATAGACAATATGGTACTTTTTCAGAAAATATGGTACTTTTTGAAGTAAATAAATTCAAAAATACCCCCAAAATAAAAAAAACACCATAAATGGATAGACAAAACTTTATCGAAGACAGTGATATAACATTTATAATAAATAAAAATTAGGATCACACCTGAGTCCTCTGTGCCCACATTTTTCCACAATTACAGGATTAAGGGCTATAAAGTGAATACGGTTTGAGGGCTGCAAACTTTCACTTTCAACTGTAAATTTTTAATTACATTTTTAACCCAACATTTGGGTTTGTCCATAATTGACCCACATTTGGGTTGAAACAACCCAGCATTTTCTAGAGTGTACAGTAGAGTCAGACATGAAGACTTACTCAGACCGGATCATTTGAATTGGATCATTGCGTGTTGTTGAGTCAAGAACAGCTACAATCGCATCACTCCAATTCCCTAACGAACCATTCAGTGCGATTTGTCAGCCAGTGAGGTTTATTGAACAGAACCAGCTCGTTCGTGAATCAGAAATCACTATCGCATCTCGGAACAGGCGTAGATTTTGATAGCTTGAAGAATCTATACAAAGCTTTGGCACCAACAATTCTAACCCAGTCTACTAAATCCACTACTCACACACTAATGAGAGTTAAACTATCAAAATAAAGTGAAACAATGATTCCTCTTGTGCATCACTGCGAAAACTCTCCTTTTGGAGCCTTTATTTGTAAAAGAGTATGAACTGTTCCCACTTCACAGATGATGTCGCGCTATATGTGAGCGATACATGAGCACATGCAACTGTGAGCGGGTCACATTCTTTCATTTGGATGTTGAGACCAGAAAAGGGATGTTTAGTTTTGCTCCATCACTCCATCCAGCATAACCCAGTCTGGACCAACGTCGAATTCATGCTTGGATTTTCAATCAAACCTTTTAAACGCATGTTTAACCCCTTAACTGTCACCGACAACTTTACTTCACTATATTTCTATTAAATCATAATCTAATTATGACAAATTATATATCGTTGGAAAGGTTTGATACTTCTAAATAGATGTTCTACCCCTGTTATGTGTTATAAATTATGTAGGAAGAGTAATTGATGAATTAATGACAAGAGTGCACCTCAAAACAATCCGCATCATAACATGAGGTCTGACCTTCGTCACAAAAAGTCGATGCACCCACTTTTAATCATTGAAACTTCTGTTTTATGCTAAAAGTTCATAATAAAACGTATTATCTAATGTTTTTCAAAAAAAATATCCTCTAAAAATGATCATATTTATATTTATTATCCTCTAAAATAATATTATTTTTTATCGCCTTTTTTATAATCACATATTTTAGTAGCTACCATAAATTAGGTATCATTATAAACTCAGAATTCACTGTGTGAAAACTGTTTAATAATTCAATGTTGCGTTACCATAGAAACGGTGCTTATTTATCAGGCTCCTCCCCTTTTGGGCATCATTATATTTCATAATTTATGATCAAAACCTTTTCTAATCTTGACAAAACACATATTGTCAGAAAGGTCCGAGTCTCAAGGTTCTAAATTTTGTGACAGAATTGATATTTGGACAGAAACGTATTAATTTGTAAAGGCAGAATGTATACAATTAAATTCAATGGAATTCAACGGCACCCAGTGGCTATTTTTGGTACTACGCCTAAACAAAATCCCATGGGTACTTCAATTTTTGTGAAATCGACTTCAAGTTTGGAACACAACTTGATAAGATTTATGGCTTTGATTTTATAGTAATTTTAGAGTAAAAAATATGTGTAAAATGTTTATTTTATGTAAAATAAAAAATATATAGTACAGTATATTTGATTTACTGTCAATTTAAACTTCCATAACTTTTTCATACTTTCATTTTTTTGAAGTGTTTTCACTTCAGTAATAATCTGCTGAGTGTTTTCTTTAAAACAAGACCAAACATGGGTATATATATTCCAAAGCATTCTTAAATTACAACCATTTAAGTGTGAATAGTGCATTTTAACCCCCATTCTCAAAAAGGGAGGTGACAGCTAAGGGGTTAAGATCACGTGTTTATCTGTAAGACGACATTTGACCTCGTATTGAAGCCTGGCTGTGACTGAGCTTCAGAAGCCCAATGGACTTCCCAATGTGTTCCTCTTTTTGTCTGAGTTGAGGGAGTCTTACCTGATTGGCTGTGTTGATGTCGATGCCATTCTTGATGTGGTCAAGAGCCTTGTCCAGATTGCCTGAGCGAGCGGCACGGAGGAAACTGGTGGTGGCATCCTGAGGAAAAATACAGGAAGTAATACAGAGAGATAGAATTTATAAAATAAGAGTTTTTGACGTAAATACAACATGAAAACGAAAGGCTTTATAGGCCAGCCATTCATAGACATAGATAACAATCGTGACATGAAATTTGATTAATAGTAGTATAATTTAAAGAACTAAATGGGGCAACACCAGAAAAACTAAGAAAAAAACTAAGAAAAGGACACGCTTTTCAACATTAAACACACAAATGCATATTTACTGCACACACACACCAAAGTGTAAAGCTCCCATGAAATGAATTTACAATTTCCTTCCAAGATGATCAATATTTTAGGTATTTTCATCCTGGAAGAGAAAGACAAATGTGCAAAAATGTGTACTTTTGTCAACTTTGAGCATTTAGATTAAACTCTTTTTGTTTTCATGGGGTCTTTTAATATATTAAACATGTGTTTCATTCACTGAGCAGTGTTACTGAGCTATAGAATACTGTAAAAGAGAGAAAAAAATTGGGAAAAAGTTAAATGAGTTGTTCTCTTGTCAGTAAGAGTTTTTGGCATCAGGTCTCAAATTATAAATCGTGGAGACAAACTTATATACTTAATCACATTCAGCAACACAGGCATACAATCACAGACCAACTTTTTCATGAAGGAAGTGGAAGCTGGTGTGTGAGAATTATATCAAATAAATAAAAAACAGTGAACATTCTTCTGTTCAATACATTCACTCGGTGTACGAAGAAGCGATCACATCTTTAGCCAAAGACTGAAAGATTTCTCGAAAAATAATTTAAAGATTCACATTTACAAAAATTCCAACCAGCCTACGTGGATACGCTTCTGTGTCTTTAAGGAGTAGTTCACTTGATAACTTACTCACCCACATGTCTTCCAAGATGTCCACATCTTTCTTTCTTCAGTTAAAAAGAAATTAAGGTTTTTGATGAAAACGTTCCAGGATTTTTCTCAATATAATGGACTTCAATGGGAACCAAACGGTTTAAGGTCCAAATGACACTTTCAGTGAAGCTTCAAAGGGCTTTAAACGATTCCAGGCGATGAATAAGGGTCTTATCAAGCGAAACGATCGCTCATTTAATAAATAAATTACAAAGTTTTAGTTTTATAAGCTCAAATGCTCGCCTTGCTCTGTTATGTGAGGCGCGTTCGTGACTCTCCTGTTCATAAAAATGAACAAATCTTTTTCCGAATCATTTGGTTCATTCAACAAACAAAAATTTTAGATTCTGGTGTCGTTTAAAGCTGCACTGAAACTCTCATTTGGACCTTGAACCGTTTGGTTCCCATTGAAGTCCATTATATGAAGAAAAATCCAGGAATGTTTTCATCAAAAACCTTAATTTCTTTTCGACTGAAGAAAGAAAGACATGGACATCTTGTATGACATGGGGGTGAGTAAATTATCACCAAAAGTTTTTTTTTTTTTTTAAGTGAACTACTCCTTTAAGTGCAAATGAACAGATTTCCACAAATCAACACGTCCTTGAAACTGGGATGTTCTATTGAATCAGTTTATGTACATTGTATCGGTTCCGTCGTTGCTGTGGCGATGACAATCGGAATGTGTGAGAGTGTGTACCTTCCCTCGCAGCAGGGCTACTCTCGCTGATCAAACATCCTTGACAAGTACATGGAGACACGGCACACATGCAGAACAACAAAGTGTGAGTTGGCATGGGGACGACTCGGTGACCTCCCAAGAATTAGGAGCACCATTTCTCTCCCCCATCTCTCCGCGAGTCGCTCAGACGTCTGTCTAGTGCATGTTTACATGGGGAAAATATTTAAAGCAGCAGAGATAACGTCGGCACGCTCTTACTTTGTAAGAATTCTGAATTTACCACAGTCACTCATAGCTGTGCTTAAAGGAAATATTGACACAAAACACATGCATGGATGCAAAACCACTGTAACGTTGGCTCTACGTTTTATTTTACTTTTTACATATGATTTTTACAGTTGTCTATCCTAACACCACATGCTATTTTGCACACACTCTAAAAATGCTGGGTTGTTTCAACCCAATTTTAGGTCAAATACGGACAAACCCAGCCATTGAGTTACATTTTTAACCCAATATTTGAGTTTGTCCATATTTGACCCAAAATTGGGTTGAAACAACCCAATATTTTTTTTAGAGTGCAGACAAAACAAAAGAGATGGCATCATGCCATCCATAAAAAGTCTTATATTTCAAATCTAAAAAAAAACCTAATCTGATTTAATCTGAAAATCACTATAAATTAAACATTTTTGCTTATTTGATTAAAGTCATATGTTGATATATAAGTTGGTTGTTTTTTGTGGGTTACTGCTAAAAACACTTTTATCAGTACTTTAAAAATTGCTGGGTTGTTTTAACCCAACTTTGGGTCAAATATGGACATACCCAGCCACTGGGTTACATTTTTAAATTACATTTTTAACCTAATGTTTGAGTTTGTCCATATTTGACCCAAAATTGGGTTGAAACAACCCAACATTTTTTTAGAGTGACAAAACAAAAGAGATGGCATCATGCCATCCATAAAAAGTCTGATATTTCAATTCTCAAATAAAAAAACCTAGTCTGATTTAATCTGAAAATCACTATAAATTAAACAGTTTTGCTTATTTGATTAAAGTCATAGGTTGGTGTATAAGTTGGTTGGTGGGTTACTGCTAAAAACATTACACTCTAAAAATTGCTGGGTTGTTTTAACCCAACTTTGGGTCAAATATGGACATACCCAGCCACTGGGTTACATTTTTTAATTACATTTTTAACCCAATGTTTGGGTTTGTCCATATTTGACCCAAAGTTGGGTTAAAACAATCCAGTAATTTTAGAGTGTAGGAAGAGTGACATCTCAATAATTACACTCTAAAAATGCTGGGTTGTTTTAACCCAATTTTGGGTCAAATATGGACAAACCCAGCCATTGGGTTATATTTCTAAATTACATTTTTAACCCAATGTTTGAGTTTGTCCATTTTTGAGCCAAAATTGGGTTGAAACAACCCAACATTTTTTTAGAGTGCAGACAAAACAAAAGAGATGGCATCATGCCATCCATAAAAAGTCTGATATTTCAATTCTCAAATAACAAAAACCTAATCTGATTTAATCTGAAAATCACTATAAATTAAACATTTTTGCTTATTTGATTAAAGCCATAGGTTGGTGTATAAGTTGGTTGTTTTTTGTGGGTTACTGCAGTACTCTAAAAATTGCTGGGTTGTTTTAACCCAACTTTGGGTCAAATATGGACAAACTCAGACACTGGGTTACATTTCTTAATTACATTTTTAACCCAATGTTTGGGTTTGTCCATATTTGACCCAAAGTTGGGTTAAAACAATCCAGTAATTTTAGAGCGTAGGAAGAGAGACATCTCAATAATTACACTCTAAAAATGCTGGGTTGTTTTAACCCAACTTTGGGTCAAATATGGACAAACCCAGCCATTGGGTTACATTTTTAACCCAATGTTTGAGTTTGTCCATATTTGACCTAAAGTTGGGTTAAAACAACCCAGCATTTTTAGAGTGTGAGTGACATCTCAATAATTAAGATGATTCAAATCTTGATGTTTTAGTCCTCCAGTCTTTTTGTTTTTAGTCATTTCAATGCATTTTTAAAACTGCCATTGAGTAACCATTTAAGGAGAACGTATGCAAAAAGTGCAATCGCTGTATACGTGTGTGTTTGCAGCTGATAAGGGCGATCATGTAGACCACACCTAATACTTTGCCTCTGGGTTGCCAAACTCTCCAACAAACCAAACGCAGCAAAAGATGCTGTGTTCAAAATGTAAATTCCCTCAGTGAAATAAAGCATAAATAAAGAATGAATGTCCACCGAAATCTAAACCTCCACATGGATAGGTTTTCAATATTGCATGATTCGGCATGGTTTTCTTGGACAATGCGTCCTAACAAGAACTGTTATGAAAGCATGATTTTAGAAACAAAATAAATGGACATTTATTAGAGCAACGCAGTCCTGTTGATTCTTCATTGTGATCAAGCTTTCAATGCAATGCTGTAATTACCTTGCAAAAGCCAAGGTATACATAGCAAATAAAACCTATAATAATTTTAGGAAAAAGAATAAATGAGCACCCATGTTAGCACCCACCCCAGCTTTCCCCCTCTCTCTAAGATCAAGAGTACTGCAGCAGACAGGATGACATCATCACTGAGACGCAACACTGCAGTGTGTGTGTTTATGACTGCATCCGAGAGAGAGACGGAGCAAGAGTCTTTAAATTCCCCTCTACTGAGAGAAACACACACAAAATAATGCAATCCGCCAAAATAACGAGCAGAGAGAACAGGTGGTGATGCGGATTTCCCATGCACGAGGATCCAGAACATTCCACTCGCTCATATTATTGCATTGCTGTATTGGTGTATTAGTAATATACTTAAATCTTGCATGACTGAGAGCATGAACTCTTTCAGCAACTGCAGTCGCTTTAAAATCAATGCCTTCTCTTGCTTCTTCCTTCTCCACATTGGAAGTTCAGATGATGGATGCATTATCATACTATCACATAAATGTGTGTTTTGGACTTTGTGCATTGTTGTGGACAGCTAAACTATAAGTCTTTACGTGCATCTCCTGTAAAAAGCTTTCACTCACACAACATAAAAAGTCTCATACCAACTGAGTAATAAGTACACTCTAAAAAATGCTGGGTGTCTTGTTGCTGTTGGGTTACATTTTTAAATATAGCATTTTTAATCCAACGTTTGGTTTGGTCCATATTTGACCCAAAATTTAGTTAAAACAACCCAGCATTTTTACACTCTAAAAAATGCAGAGTTGTTTCAACCCAAATTTGGGTCAAAAAATGGACAAACCCAAATAAATGTAATTGAAAATGTACCATTGAAAGTGAAAGTTGAAGTTGGGTTAACATTTTAAATGTTAACATTTTGGGTTAACATTTAAAACATTTTAACATTTTAAATTTGTAGACATTTGAACTAAACATTTGGGTTTTCCATATTTGACCCAAATTTGGGTTGAAACAACCCAGCATTGTTTAGAGTTAAATGTTCCATGTATTTATAATATTAGAAAGACTATGCTTCTATAGACTGAACGCGTCATACACATGCGCAAGAAGTCATCGATTTCACAAATTTGTGTTTTTGTAGTTTACACAAAGACAATAGTGGTATCATTTTTAAAAACTTGCACTTGGAAACATTTTCATTTGCATTTTCATGCCCCAAAACGCTGCTGTCGTGCAAATGAACGGCCAAAACGCATTAAAAGTTTTCTGTTTTTAGGTGTAGGTCATGTCAATGGCCTATAAAGTGTTAAAGGCTAAACTTTATTTTAAAGTGTAGAAATTAAGCCAGAATTTGTATATTTATGCTACATCTAAAAGTCTGTGAATTGCATTGCACTTGTTTTAAAGAACAATAATACAGTTTTTCTATATATATATATATACGTATATATATATATATATGAAGAGTTCAGATGCAAAAGCCTCTAAATGCCATTTGAAATTTTCTTCTAAAATGACAATTTTTATCAAACTTGTATATTTAAGTTCAGTAATTTCACTTAAATGACAATTAATAGGTAATCTTCATTGCCATTTAAGTGAAATTACTGAACTTAAATATACAAGTTTGATAAAAATGATCATTTTAGAAGAAAATTTCAAATGGCATTTAGAGGCTTTTGCATCTGAACTCTTCATATATACACATGTCAAAATAGACTGTTTTAAGATGAAGTACACCACTCGTTCCTCTGCTGGGAACTTGAGGAAAACTGACTTCACACATCCACTAAAATCACCTTGACATCATTTGATTAAAATAATTAGTTTGCAGATGCCACTTAATTTGATATTTGAAAATAAGAAAGAAATACATTTCTACAGTTCAGTTCACTTTTAAAAAACTTTTGCTGATAATTTCCTCACCCCCATGTCCATGTCATCCAAGATGTCCATGTCTTTCTGGCTTCAGTCAAAAAGAAATTAAGGTTTTTGATGAAAACATTACAGGCTTTTTCTCCATATAATGGACTTCAATGGGGACCAAACGGATCAAGGTCCAAAAGACAGTTTCAGTGAAGCTTCAAAGGGCTTTAAACGACACCAGACGATGAATAAGGGTCTTATCAAGGACTCTTCGAGTCATGACTCGAAAAAAGATTTGTTCAATTTGATGAACGAGTTTGAACAGGACAGTCACGAATTCTCATCACAGGACAGAGCAAGGCAAGCATTTGTGCTTATAAAACTTAAACGTTTTTCATTTCGCTAGATAAGACCCTTATTCATCGTCTGGTGTCGTTTAAATCACTTTGAAGCTGCACTAAAACTCTCATTAAGACCTTGAACCATTTGGTTCCCATTGAAGTCCATTATATGGAGAAAAATCCTGGAAAGTTTTCATCAAAAACCTTAATTTCTTTTCGACTGAAGAAAGAAAGACATGGACATCTTGGAAGACATGGGGGCGAGTAAACTATCAGCAAAAGTTTTTTTAAAGTGAACTACATCTAAAAGTCTGTGAATTGCATAGCATTTGTTTTAAAGAACAACAATATAGTTTTTCTTTTACATATATATTAAAATAGACCGTTTCGAGGTGAAGTACACTATTGGTTCCTCTACTGGGAACTTGAGGAGAACTGACCTCACACATCCACTAAAATCACCTTGACATCATTTGATTAAAATAATTCGTGTGCAGATGCCACTTAATTTGATATTTTAAAATACATGTCAAGTGTCCAAAGTTAAATTTGCATCAAAGGACGAATCTAATGTGAGATTTCCTGTCATTTATGCAAAGATGAAGGTGAGACTTTGATTGAACCCTGCATATAAACCAAGTGCAAAGGTGTTTCGGTTCGTGCCACGGCAAATGAAAAGCATCTTAAATTCACAATTTGAAAGTATCCATTAACACCTTTTAACCGTTTTTTCTTCTCACGTATAAATGTGAAAAGTTGTATCCTTAGTCTTTATCTTTAGAGTATTATCATTTGCACATCATGTATAGAATATAAATTGTGCAATTGCCATATTTAGGAGCTTATAAATGACTTATATTGCTGTCATACTACACTTACAACCAGTTCAATTTCATGTTACGACACGAAGCATCTTTTTAACTTACAATATAGAACAACTATCTCTCTCTCTCTCTGAAATGTAAAATAATTTGTACAAAAAAAAATATATAGAACAGCATATAATAGTTTGGGATGGGGCTCGAAATGCATTTTGGTGCAAAGGTAAGTTGGAGACGTGAGCTAGCCTACACCAATTCGAGAATTTTCGCAACATCTGAAAACAACAACAAAGTATATAAAGGAATCTTTAGGAAAAGTTGTACTTACTCTAAAAATGATGGTGTTCATTGGCATCCCAGTGCACCCTCTCTACGTCTTTGCCTCACTGCTTTCCTGTTACACTATCTGGGTGTAGGGGTCCGGGCACTGCCCCTTTCCCCCTGCACACACACACACACACACACTTACACTTGTGAGGGGATGGGTGGGGCTGGGGACTTTGAGGCCAGAGGGTTTATCTCCAGAGGAATGCTGTCAATATCGACACACACACACACACACTACTAGCCAAAACTAGATAATGGCATAAGTCTCTCTCCCCATTTTTCCATTGGGTAGAGCGTTCTCGATCTCAGACCTGCTCGATGCATTCTGACAAGCAAAGGGCCTTTCTGAATGAGCTATAGGGAAAAGGACACATTATGTGTGTGTGTGTGTGTGTGTATCTGAGCTTTGGCACTGTTTCAGTCTGCAGAGGGACTTACAGTGACAAAGACCCTTGGAGGGGAGGGGTGGGGGGTACTTCAGGAGTACCAAGCCTAGTGACAATGGCCCAGACACAGATGGGGAGGGCATGGTGTGTGTGTGTGTGTGTGTGTATGAGGGGGGCCCAGTCTCTTTCAATAAAAGATCCGTCACTCCCAGCCTGAAAAGGCCCCTCCGTCCTCTCTCTCCTCGGCCCATGCTGGGAAAAGCACATCTATGCCAACGGTATGCATCCAAATAAATGTTGCAGAAGTGGATGCTAGAACTGAGGTTATCAATTAAATTGGGATTGCCATAGTGATTCCCTTTCTGGGGAGTTCATTGCAGTGGCAATGAATCACAAGGTCCTTTGAGGTGACTCACGAATCAAGAGTGCTCGTCTTTGATTCTTTCGAGAAATAAAGGTGAGGTCACATTTAGGGCCCTACACTCTTAGAAGGAAAGATTCTATATGGAACCTTAAAAGGTTCTATCAGCGCTACGTATTTGGAACCCCTAAAAGGTTCTAAACGGAAGCCTTTTTAAAGGGGACATATCATGCAAAATCCACTTTTTTAGCCCTTAAATGCATTTTGTTGTATATTTGGAGTGTTTATAAGTACAGAAAAGATGAAATTATTCTCTTCAGGTGCTTCGTTTATATCTTTATATTCTGTTTTGGTCATATTTTTCAACCTGTTTGGACTTTCCTGTTGTCTATTACGTTATTTGAACAATTACGTCACAGGATTTGCAGCGGAACTGCCAAATAAGGACATCGACTACCGGTCCAACACTTCGAGCAATCCGCCATTATTATTTCTCGCTCCGATTTTGTAGTCCAAGCTCAATGATGCAGAAGTTACGGGAGGGCTAGTCAGAATGTTCGGTTGTTGGATGTAGTGACCTGAAGCACTTCAAGGATCCCCAATCCAACAACCTCCGCCAGTATACAGAAGGGTTTGCCGATCGACTTCGTCTGAATGAGGGGTAAATTCCTTCTATCATTTAGCTGCTGTGTTTTCTGACGCTTTCTAAACGTAAGTTATCATATTATTATCAATACAGATTTTTAGTGGTAAGATCAGACCGCAGTCATTTATCTTGTCAGTGTGCTTGTTTTAAAAAGAGAAATAGTCGACTTTCACTAATAACACAACATAGTTAACTTAACTTTACATATGAAGACGTTGTTCTGCAGGTTCATCTTCGTCTTTTTCAACTCGCTCGCTCTGGCTTGAATATGTAACGCTTGATGGACAAGTCTTCCGTTGTTGACATTTTGTTAACGTGTGAATAAAAATGTTCTTTGAAACTATAGTAATCGTATATCTCTTATCAAACTACAATAATGGCCGAACGCGGGGAGTTGAACCGACCGTGAACTCAGCGACCTGGAGAGCGGGCGGGGAAAGACGCAACTCCTTTTTATTTAAAGGAGACGCTTCGAAACGGGTTGCTCACAGAAGCACATCAGAAAAGGGGCCTGTTGAGCTATAATAATGAGGAATTCAGACCCAAGCATTGCAGTTATGCTTTATATAGACCACAAATGTATGATTTATAAGTAAAAATGAATGATTTAAAAGCATGATATGTACCCTTTAAGGGTTCTTTGTAACCAGGAAAAAGGTTCTATTGAAACCTTTTGGGTTCATTCATTATCATTTGTTTTGTCCTTTCCGGATTAAATATGTAATATTATTGACAAAATTCAAGATATGGGGGTTAGGAAATGTATAAATTTACATCATTTTATGTATTTAATCAATTTCACATGAAGAGTGCCATTTCAGTTTTTCTCCTCCAAAAATCAGCATTAAAATGTTTAATGAACAGTTTAATAAACAATAACTGAATTGCAACTACAAAATGTTGCAGAATATTGTAATATATGAATGAATAACAGCCTATAAATGTGCCAAAAGGGTTCTTTCTTGTCATTATAGAAGCTTTTTTAGTATGAAAGGTTCTTTGGAGTCGAGTAAAGAACCCTATGCTTCATATATAGAACCCCAATAAGAGTATATCTTACACCGATGCAGTCATCATTGTTTAAAGCTACACTGTGTGATTTTTACCCCCATCTAGTGGTGAAAAGATATATGACCATCCATTGAATATTAGTTTCTGTTCCTTCCGATTTCGTTTTAACTCCTACGGTGGCCAATGTAGTCCAAGATTAACATGGCTTCCAGTTCGACCTCGTCCATGAGTGTTAACTCAAACGTAAACGCGAAAGGCGAAGCTTGAATTAACGGGTGTGTCCCTCTTTGGCTAATGTACTTTCAAGATGGAGGGGCAACATGGCGACCGACACCCGTATGTCTTTTCAATGGCATATTATACACTCACGAGAACACTTTATTACTTGAACGAAGTAAATATACATTAATGAGCACATATATTTTTGAAAGAACTAAGTGTTTTTAGCTAAGAATAAACTAAAAGAGTTACACAGTGTAGCACATGCATTTGCGCCCATGAAACCGAGGTGTGTTTAGGCACATTGTTGGCGCGTTGCTATTTTGAGGCAAAATAAATAGACTGAGCCATTGGCCGACTGAAACCTGGTCTAAAGTCAAAGGCGCAATTTTTTTTTTTTATTTTGTTGAGAGCGCGTTAGTAATGTGTGCCTAGCGGGTCCACAACGTGCTTATTAAACACACAGGGATGCACAACAGCACACAAACATGTCAAAATCTTAAAATAAAAGGATTACAATGTAAAAGATGATTATTGTGTACATAAACATACTGTATGGTGGGATCCGGCTTGTAACGTAGATGATCTGCTTGCACACTTTTAGCTCGCGCACGAGCAGTTCCGTTAGCGAGACGCGTTCAGTCTTTTTTTCCACTATCACATTCCGTCATGTAAATAGCAAATCCGCCATAGTGCGAGCACAACTGGCATTTAAAGGGAATGGTAGATGAGACTCTGATTGGCTTAAAGCCCAAATCACACCCACTACTCAGTAGCCCTCAAAGCGTATTCACTTTATAGCCCTTAATCCTGTAATTGTGGACAAATGTGGGGAAAAAACGTGATCCTAATTTTTATTTATTATAAATATTATATCAATGTCTTCGATAAAGTTTTGTCTATCCATTTATGGTATTATTTTCTATTTTGGGGGTATTTTTGAATTTATTTACTTTAAAAAGTACCATATTTTCTATGTAAATTATGCTTATTTTTGTCTTATTTTTTTAACTACATTAAAATATCATTCCAATAAGTTCTTAGAGCTAAAACCTAAAGATGAAGTGACTTTGCTGTCACCTGGTGTCTTATTTTGGCTTATTTTAGAATGCTCTAAATTACAGTTTTTCCCATTCATTTCTATGCACTCTCAGAACAAAAGGTACAAAAGCTGTCACTGGGGCTGTACCTTTTCAAAAGGTACACTTTTGTCCATTTTAGGTGTTAATATGTACATTTTTAGTGTTAATATGTCCATTTTAGGTACTAAAATGTATATTTTAGGTCCAAATATGTCCATTTCAGGAGCTAATATTTCCATTTAGGTACTAATATGTATATTTTAGGTTTTAATATGTCCATTTTAGGTGCTAATATGTACATTTTTAGTGTTAATATGTAAATTTCAGGAGCTAATATTTCCATTTTAGGTACTAATATGTATATTTTAGGTCCAAATATATCCATTTCAGGAGCTAATATTTCCATTTTAGGTACTAATATGTATATTTTAGGTTTTAATATGTCCATTTTACGTGCTAATATGTCCATTTTAGGTGCTAATGTACCACTAAGGTACCAATATGCAGCCTTTGGGTACAAAAGTGTACCTTTTGAAAAGGTACAGCCCCAGTGACAGCTTTTGTACCTTTTGTTCTGAGAGTGTGGGTGCCCATTTTTAACCCAAATACAAGATTAAGGAGTTGTTTTTTTCACCCACTTAAAAGAAAATTGTAGGAAAAGTAGCCAAGTCTTGTACCGCTCAGATCAAGGGAAGTATTTTTAAAAAATAAATCAAAACTATTATGCCCACATTTGTCCAGAATACGGTTTTAGGGTTAAGAGAAGTGTGTTTATATGACAAAATCATATTTATTATACACTATGGATTGGATATATACATATAGATTTTTACACCGGTGATAGATTTTTACCCATAGATATTTAGGTGCAGGTTTACCATTGTTTTCCAAATTTCCATGTTCAAAATCCAGTCATTTCATTAAGAATCCACACGATTGTGATTGTGCATTTCTCAACGGGTTCAAGTTAGCCACGTGACTTCAGTGTGAGCTGAGCTTTATACATCGCAATACTACTGATTTTTTGTACAAATTTCGCTAATGTACTCTAAAAAATGCTGGGTTGTTTTAACCCAATTTTGGGTCAAATATGGACAAATTCAAATATTGGGTTAAAAAATGCAATTTAAAAATGTAACCCAATGTCTGGGTTTGTCCATATTTGACCTAAAATTGGGTTAAAACAACCCAGCATTTTTTAGAGTGTGTGATTGCTTTTAACTATCTTAACTAATGTGATTGCTATTTTAACTTTAAACTATCAATGCCAAAATTTAAGGGTCAACCTTATAACTGGACTACTTGTGTTTGAGAGTATGTTGTTGTTGCAATTGAAGTGATCGTTAACCCTAAAATGGAAATTAAGTCACAAAAATGTCATAAAATGATCCCATGCTACATGTGTGGTGGGGGGTTTACGATAAGGTTTGGTGAAAATCTAACTGTATTATTTACCTCGGCCGTTGAAGTAAATTATCATTTTCATTTTTAGTTACAGTGAGGAAAGCATTCTATTGAAGCACTTCTTAAAGACACAAAAACATGTCTAATAATATTTAGAACTGTAGACATTAATATCCTTTGTTGCTCAAATTGCGTGTTACTGAGTAAATAATGGCAAATCATTGGTAAAAAGGACTTAAATGAGCCTATCATTATTCTGTGCTACTATTGTACGGCTGGTGCAATGTTGCATTGTCCTAATGTTTTGTTTTCATTTGATCTAAAAGCACCCAGAAGCATGACCGAAGTACACCAGAGATGTATTCTATATCTATCAACAGCATTCAATACTGCAAACCCTCTTATTTACCCTCAGTGCAGTAGACATTACAGGCTTATATGGAAGCCCGTTTCCGCCACAGTTGAGTAAAAAAATATAATTCTGTAAGTCATAATAATGAGAAACTTTCTCATAATTATGACTTAGTTTCTCATTATATTGAGAAAGTTTCTAATAATGACTTAACATCTCGTAATAATGAGAAACTTTCTCATAATTATGACTTAGTTTCTCATTATATTGAGAAAGTTTCTCATAATAATGACTTAACATCTCGTAATAATGAGAAAGTTTCTCATAATTATGACTTAGTTTCTCATTATATTGAGAAAGTTTCTCATAATTATGACTTAGTTTCTCATTATATTGAGAAAGTTTCTCATAATTATGACTTAACATCTCGTAATAATGACTTAACTTCTCGTAATAATGAGAAACTTTCTCATAATTATGACTTAATATCTCGTAATAATGACATAACTTCTCGTAATAATGAGAAACTTTATTTATTTATTTATTTAAAACTTTTCTCATTATTACGAGAAGTTAAGTCATTATTACGAGATGTTAAGTCATAATTATGAGAAAGTTTCTCATTATTACGAGATGTTAAGTCATAATTATGAGAAACTTTCTCATTATTACGAGATGTTAAGTCATAATTATGAGAAAGTTTCTCATTATTACGAGATATTAAGTCATAATTATGAGAAAGTTTCTCATTATTACGAGAAGTCATTATTACGAGATGTTAAGTCATAATTATGAGAAACTTTCTCATTATTATGACTTAATATCTCATTATAATGAGAAACTTTCTGAATATAATGAGAAACTAAGTCATAATTATGAGAAACTTTCTCATTATTATGACTTAATATCTCATTATAATGAGAAACTTTCTCAATATAATGAGAAACTAAGTCATAATTATGAGAAAGTTTCTCATTATTACGAGATGTTAAGTCATTATTATGAGAAAGTTTCTCATTATTACGAGATATTAAGTCATAATTATGAGAAAGTTTCTCATTATTACGAGATGTTACGTCATTATTACGAGATGTTAAGTCATAATTATGAGAAACTTTCTCATTATTATGACTTAATATCTCATTATAATGAGAAACTTTCTCAATATAATGAGAAACTAAGTCATAATTATGAGAAAGTTTCTCATTATTACGAAATGTTAAGTCATTATTATGAGAAACTTTCTCAATATAATGAGAAACAGTCATAATTATGAGAAAGTTTCTCATTATAATGACTTACAGAATTATATTTTTTTACTCAACTGTGGCGGAAACGGGCTTCCATAGGCTTAGAACCAAATTAACCAGATATCATCAAAAGGATCTGTTTGATCACCACACCAACCCATTCGTGTTCCACAAATATAGTATTCTGACTTCATACCAAATTGCTTAGTAAAGATACCACCTGGAAATGCCTGGAAGTATTTGTGCATGGAGAAATGCCCATCCTCTGAAGTGGAATTTACTGAAAACTACACTGCTCTACATCCCAGCCAAGAAACATCCTCGCCAAGTCCTCGTCATAGACAACACAGTCATTTCCCCACACATAAAGCCAAGAACCTTGGCACCACACTGGACAACGGTCTGTCATATGCATCCCATGTACTATCCACACTCTCAGAAAATAATGTACAACAGCTCATCTGGGGCAGTTACCTTATCTTATTCACCCCTAAAAGCTTCGTAGTAGTTCACTTTAAAAAAAAAAAAAAAAACTTTTGCTGATAATTTACTCACCCCCATGTCATCCAAGATGTCCATGTCTTTCTTTCTTCAGTCGAAAAGAAATTAAGGTTTTTGATGAAAACATTCCAGGATTTTCTCCATATAATGGACTTCAATGGGAACCAAACGGTTCAAGGTCCAAAAGACAGTTTCAGTGCAGCTTCAAAGGGCTTTAAACGACACCAGACGATGAATAAGGGTCTTATCAAGCGAAACGATAGCTCATTAAAAAAACAAAAACAAAGTTGAAGTTTTATAAGCACTTTTTTTATAAGCTCTGTTCTGTAATGCGAGTTCGTGACTCTCCTGTTTGAACTCATTCATCAAAATGAACAAATCTTTTCCAGAGTCAACTCGTTCATTTTGTTCGTTGAATGAACTAAATGACACGAAAAAAGATTTGTTCGTTTTGATGAACGAGTTCGAACAGGAGAGTCACAAACGTGCGTCACAGAACAGAACAAGTTGAGAATTTAAGCTTATAAAACATAAACTTTGTTATTAATTTATTAAACGAGTGATCGTTTTGCTTGATAAGACCCTTAATCAACGTCTGGAATCATTTAAAGCCCTTTGAACAATTTGCAGTTTGCACTGAAACTCTCATTTGGACCCCATTGAAGTCCATTATATGGAGAAAAATCCGGGAATGTTTTCATCAAAAACCTTAATTTCTTTTCGACTGAAGAAAGAAAGACATGGACATCTTGGATGACATGGGGGTGAGTAAATTATCAGCAAAAGTTTTTTACTCCTTTAATGTTCAATGTACATTTGTACATAGAGTCTGGCATCGCTCCATTGACAAACGTTAACTTCCTTGTAGGCGCGTCCTGTAAAGTTTAAAACTATTGGAGTCACTCTGGATCTGCCATAACCAATCGCTAACGTTTGGTCGTGACGCATGCGCACGACATCAACGTCATCGTTCCCAGCCACTCCGTCTGTTCGGACCGATCTGATTGGCCGGGTAAAAAATTGACCGGAGAAAACCAAAGAATAAAGCACAATCCCAGACGTAGTACTGAAGGACAATGAAGTACGTAGGAGAGTAGAGCCAGGCTTACACCAGGAAGAGGAGAGAAAATACCTTAAGTGGAACATGAAGTAAGAATTTTGATCCTGTTTAATCCTCTTTGGAATTGTCCGATGTCTTCGCAGTTGCAAAAACCAAGCATATTTCGTAGTTGATGTCTTGAAAACCTTACCTTCATGTGGCTGTTTCCTGTACTCCACCATCATGTTATCATCAGTCGAGTGTCCTTTTCAGCTGCTGATCAACTCATCCAGGGGTGTACAATCCTGTTTCTTGAGTTTAGCTCCAACTTGCCCCAAACGAAGTTTCTAGTAATCCTGAAGATCTTTATTACCTCGATTGAGATTGAGGTTTTGAGCTAAACTCTGCAGGATAGTGGCCCTCCAGGAGCAGGGTAGGACACCTCTGTTTACTCCAACTTGACATAAATGGCCTCCTATACCTGTCCATCCCATCCAATATCCATATTCTGTTTCTAAAAGACAATTATAAAGCAGAATCTAGCCAAGAACTGGAATCAAAAGGGTTTGCCACAAGATTAAGCTGAAATAGAGTGCACTTGCCCAATTCGAGTCTTGAAAGTCGAATCTTGATGGTATGAGAGATAAATTCTGAACATGGTCTTCAACTGCAAGAGAATAAAGGCTTCGGATGAGGAATGTTAGGCTAAAGGCTAAAAACGGTAAATCAAGAAGGCATCCTCCTTGGTCCTTCAATTTTGTATAGAAATTTTACTACTACAATCCAACACTGGACTACAGCCACAACGATCTTAACTAGGATACTCCGGGAGAGATTCTGCAGAATAAAAGCAACCAACACACAAACAAACATAATGAGAGGTGCTTCAGAAGCAAGCCAGGCTGAGAGCCAAACCTGCACCTGCCAAGTATCCGGCGAGTCAACACCCAGTCCTTGTGAGACAAATGGGGCCTAGTCAAGACCAGAATTAAACACTGAGGTGTTAAAGACTGCAGCATTGTCTTCCTTGATCTGGATCCCTTGATGTCGTATTTTAAGTAGGACATGGATCTCTTGATCAACGTCCTTTCTTATCCCTGGCACAGCGTTCCATCAATCAATTATAGCCCCAAACCATCGCCTTAAAGGGATAGTTCACTTTGAACTTAATTTTTTTGGTATGTTTTAACTTACCTCAAGGGCATCCAGGATGTAGGTGTCTTTGTTTCCGCAGTAGTTTCAATTTTGATATTTTTAGGTTAGTCATATAATGGAGGTCTATGGTCACCACCTCAAAAAGCATGATTTAATGACTCGTGAATGGCCTAAGACACGAATCGAGCGATTTGTGTGAGAAAACAAGCAGTATTTATATCGTTTTTACTTCTTGTAACCACAGCCACAATGGTAACCACGGCCTCAGATCACTTGGACGTGGCTGTGGAGGTAAAAACGATATAAATACTGTTCGTTTTCTCACACAAACCGCTCGTTTCGTGTCTTAGGCCATCAATGTGTACTCACATTTACGAGTCATTAAATCATGTTTAATTTGGACTTCTCTGTGCATGCTCTTTGAGGTGGTGACCATAGACCTCCATTATATTACTGACAAGAACGGTTTGACCTAAAAATATCAAAATTGAAACCACTGTGGAAACAAAGACACCTAAATCTTGGATGCCCTTGAGGTAAGATAAAACATACCAAAAATTCGTTTCAAAGTGAACCTAACAGAAAACACATCCAACCTCTAAAATCAGAAAGAATTATGGTGGATAATAATGTTTTTCCATTAACCTCAAACCGTACCGCAAAAAAACAGTCTTGTTTCAGGACAAACAAGGATGATTATGTAGGAATACTTATATATTTGGCTTGGACCACACAATATAGTCTGTTCATGCGTTCAGTTTTCAACAGAACAACTTGAATCAAAGAATCAGGTTGAATCAAACTTGAATCAGGAATCTAGAATCAAACAAATTGATGCTGTGTTTTATTAGCTAGCAGTTAGTGTGACAATATGAACACTTTCTGCCAAACCTGAAGTATATTTTGCCATTATATATGCAATATGGATTTCTATTGCTTTCATTTTTCATTGAAGCTATCTTCTATAACAAGGATTTTCTTTGTTCTTGGGGGGAACATTAAACATAACATTGTTTATAATCATATAATTCATGGTATGTGAGGTTTTTGACTTTTGGTTTCGACCCTTGTGAAAAAGAAGATGTGCACTCAATTGTATTGAATGAGTACACTTTTAAAAAGTGCATAAAATCCCACATTTTGTCATTTAAAACTCTTGTTGGGCAGCTCTGGGGATTGAATATAACAATCTATCAGCCCTTTTCATATTTTCTATGGCCTGTTCCTTTCCAACAAAGCATTTCAACCTCTTATACATTGCACACAGTATGTAACATGAACATTAAATAAAACAATATCCATTGAGGATCATTTACCTAAGCAAACGGTAAATTCATTTTTGAGACATGAGAGCAAAACATGACATTGCTTGATAAATGTGAGTCAATCAGTGGACATAGTACATATCAGAGAACTTGAAATTTAATGCTGATTTCTAAATCTTATTAGGACCAAATAAAAATATACACAAATGGTTAATTAAGGACAGAATAATATTTGTACAGACCTTAAACATGTCTACACTGGAAGTGACAACACTGTAAAAAAAATATTGTTGGTTTAACTTAAAAAAGTAAGTAAAGTAGAGTATATATATATAGTAAAGTAAAGTAGTTGCCTTAAAGTTTTAAGTTGATTGAACTGGAAAAAGTGAGTTAATACAATGAAGGAGATCGATTTAATCACCAGAAACTCAAAATAATAAGTTATCTCAACTAAATAAA
Organism: Cyprinella venusta; assembly: GCA_038021265.1. Lineage (NCBI taxonomy): Eukaryota > Metazoa > Chordata > Actinopteri > Cypriniformes > Leuciscidae > Cyprinella > Cyprinella venusta. The sequence continues at coordinate 3,887,530 of CM075865.1, forward strand.
TTATTTCAGTTGATTTGACAAAAGAAAAACATGTAGTGATAACAAATCTTGAAAATATTTTTTTTTTACACTGAATGTCGAATCAACGCTGTGAGCTTAAGACTAAACTCAGCAACAGTAAAATGTGTCCTACTTTATTTTTATTTATTTATTGCATGGCCTTTGGTGGAATTTTTACACATAATAGACAATAATCGCTAAAACAGTGGTTAGAAATGTGGTAAGAAAATGAAATATGAACTTTAATTTAGAAGGACAGAAATTAGCGTTGATGTATCAGTCATAAGGTATCTTAATAAAGGCTTAAAATAACTTTAATTCAAAGTAATTAACTCACCCAATTGATAACCGCAACTAAAATAACTTGGAGTGCAACTTTAAAGGTGTTCACTTTTAAAAAAACTTTTGCTGATAGTTTACTCACCCCCATGTCATCCAAGATGTCCATGTCTTTCTTTCTTCAGTCGAAAAGAAATTAAGGTTTTTGATGAAAACATTCCAGCATTTTCTCCATATAATGGACTTCAATGGGAACCAAACGGTTCAAGGTCCAAATGAGAAGCACCTTAAACCGTTTGGTCCCCATTGAAGTCCATTATATGGAAAAAAAATCCTGGATTGTTTTCATTAAAAACCTTAATTTCTTTTCGACTGAAGAAAGAAAGACATGGACATCTTGGATGACATGGGAGTGAGTAAATTATCAGCAAAAGTTTTTTTTCAGGTAAAAAAAAAAAAGTTTCAGGAAGATATACACTTCCCATAATTCATTCATATACATTTTATCCAGTAATCTTTGATGTTGATTAAAAAAACAATCTAACATAAATGTTATGTCTCATATCATAACAGATTTGGTGATGATAACGGGCATGACCTTGTGTTGTTGCATCTCTATGTGTGGCTGACTTCCAGCGTAGACATCTTTCAGTCTCTAAAAAAAAGTGTCATATTCTTCTACATATTGAGTATTGTGCTTGTTTGGATAGATAAATCAGGGCTTTTAATATAGGACACAGTAGGGTAAGATGTGCTACTTTTTGGGGTAAGATGTGCCACACACCCTAACATCCTAAATATGTTTCAGGATGTCTGTTATCAACTGAAATTAGAAATAAGAGTCAATAACATGCAGCCACTTCTCAAAAAAAAAGAAAAAGAAATGGAGAATATATATTAGAGCCCGACCAATAAAGGATTTTAAAGGGCCGATACCGATACAAATATTTTTGGGTTTTAAAATCCGATATTCCGATATATCGGCCGATATTTTTTTTCTATTTTCCTGCACAAGATACGTTTGATACTTTTTCTCTATGTCTAAATGTTCACTCCTCGCAAGTATAACTTACATTTTACAATGCAGGGACTGTAACTAGAGATATGCTAGTTACACTGAAAAAAAAAAAGATTTTTTGGTAAGGTAAATACTACTGAAAAAAACCCCAATGTAATTTACAAGAAAAGTTAGTTCAGGCAAGAATTTAAAAAAAAACTAAGTAAATTCCATATCAGTACTTAGTTCAAGCGAGTAGAAATGAAATCATAAATATGAACTCAATAAAATAAAGTAAAAACTACTCAACTTTTCTGATACTAGGGTTCCCATCATGCACTGGACCTTGAATAATTAATAAAGTTCATTTTTCACTGGTTTCCAGCTGTATTTACACTGTTTTATCATTGCTTTTGTTGTCAGGATTAATTTTGTGACATTTTGAGGAAATTTTCTGCTCAAAATGACACATTCAAACACAAAAACAATCCATCAAATGTTACCGTCATTGTGTATTGTCTACCACGTATTGAGGTCTTTGCATTCACATCATGCTTAATATCTAACATGATGAAGTATAAATTACTTAGATAGGCTAAGTTAAACACATACTATAAATGACTGGTATAATTCAATAAAATTGTTTGAGTGAAATGTAATGCAAAGGAAACTACAACTAAATCGATATTAATCAACCTTTTACTAGCCAAGTTACTTATATTCTTTGTTACTTTCACTTAACTAAAGTAACATTTACTTAATATATTCCAAGTAAATTTTAACTTAAGATTTCTAATTAAAGCTATGTTTAGGTTTTTACTTGGCAAATCTTTGTAAATTTACTAGCATTTTCTGAGTGGAAATAGTTGCCTAGCTTTTTTCAAGTAAATCTTCTCCACATTTTTTTTCAGTGTATAAATACAGTAATCATTACTTTATTTAGGCAGCAAAAAATCATTGTGGTTTCCAAGCTCATTAATGTTAACATTAGCGGTCTTCCACTGATGATAGTGGCATTAGCTAGCTTTGTGGTTAGCTAGTCTAATGATGAGTCATAATTTAGCAATAGATAACGTCATACTGCAAATTGTAAAACATACATTTTCAATATAAAAGGCCAAGGAGAGATGATTGAAGCGTCTTTCGTCCGTTTTTCGTCCGTTCATTATAACTGCCGATACCGATATTTTGGAAAATGCCTAATATCGGCCTGCCGATATATCGGTCTGGCTCTAATATATAAACTACGGCTGTCAAACGATTAATCGCGATTAATCGCATCCAAAATAAAAGTTTGTGTTTACATAATATATGTGGGGGCACTGTGTGTAATTATTTTGTATATAAATAAATACACACACATGCATGTATATTTAAGGAAAAAAAAATATTATTTTATATAAAATATTTATATTTATATATAATATAAATTATACATAAATCTATTTACAGTATATACATGAAAATATTTCTTAAATGTATACAAGCATGTGTGTGTATTTATATATATATATAAAATAATTATACACAGTGCACACACATATGTTATGTAAACACAAACTTTTATTTTGGATGCGATTAATCGCGATTAATCGTTTGACAGCCCAAATATAAACATTAACATTTCAAATAATAATAAAAAAAAACTTTGACATACAAAACTTAACTAAATCACAGGCAGCTGTATTATATATCGGACACTTGAATGTGCAGTTACTTGACAACAAAAAGTGCCGTGACACAACTTACCCACAGTGACCCATCTTACCCCACTCTCGACATCCTTGAACTAACGACCACAACAAAACTGCTCTAAATAGTCTAAATCTATTCAAGAAGATGACTTGGAAATCTGTCTTTAATTCAGCTCAATAAATAAAAACTGGAGACTTACCTGAGTCAAAGACAGTCAAAGCATTGAGTAAACACAAACACTAACACTACACTAAACATCAAATCCACAACACAGCACACACACGATGAAATGAGCACCATCACAACACGAGCACAGATGTGAAACGAAACACAGATGAAACCGACTGAACCTCACTCACCACTCAGATTCAGCTCTCACCGCACAACATGGAGAGATGTGGATAATGTGAATATCGTCAGTGCATGCATACAAATGTGTTCACATGAGAAAGTTCTTGTGAGTAACACACCAAAACATGTGAAAATTACACTTAATAAGAAGCCACAGGTAAAATAGGTTCATTTTACTTGAAGTCTTATTGTATTTTACCCATAGTGTTTATGTAGCAACTGACCTGATGTATTTGCCCGTGGACTCTTTTTGTATGCTGTGTGAGTACACTAATAAACGCAAAAATAATCCACACATCACAAAAAAAAAAAACCAAACTCAATCTCAGGTGAAACTGATAGAAAAACAAAATAAACCAACAACAAAAACTTGTCCAGACCACGACCACATCTACCGTCACTTAAAAAAAAAAAAAAAAAAAAAATAGAAAAAAAGCCAGTCTAACACCAAACAGTAATACGAAACTCTCAAGTTTGGTTAAAACTGCATTTTACATGAAAATCAAAATTCACAAGAAAAAAAAAAAACAATGCAGATGAAATCAGAACCACTACACCAAAAAAACACTAACAACAATGACAGAAGCATATCTAGTGACAGATAGCGCCATATACAATATGTATATGTATATATGAGAATAAAAATTTAGATATATGTTGCAGATATTTACTGTTTCCTCATAGTGCCACACTCCCTGGCCATCCGGCAGCTCAGAGCTCACACTATTGTCCTGATCGATTAGCCAGCGATGAACGACGTGGGCCTAAAAGGACACACGACATAAACACAAGAAGCCATTAAATCTTCACACTCTTCAGGTACAAACAGAGAGCGAGAGACAGATACAGCGACAGAGAGACACAGAGCTGGACAAAAGAGAGAAAAGAGTCCCAACTATATCTTAACATGAATGAAAGATAAGAGCCTACGCTTGAATCAGTCAGTCAAAGGCAGACAAACACGAAAAAGAGAGGCAGACAAGGCACAAACAAATCCACGTTTTTTTCAAACAATTCCTTTTGAGATCTCACTTGTGTTTTAATCCATACACTCTCAGAAAAAAAGGTACAAAAGCTGTCACTGTGGCTGTAACTTTTCAAAAGGTCAACTTTTGTGCCCAAAGGCTGCATATTGGTACCTTAGTGGTACATATTAGCACCTAAAATGGACATATTAGCTCATTAAATGTATATATTAGCTCCTGAAATGGACATATTAACACCTAAAATATACATATTAAAACTTAAAATGTACATATTAGTACCTCAAATGTACATATTACCACCTAAAATGGACATATTAGCTCATGAAATTTATATATTAGCTCCTGAAATTGACATATTAACACCTAAAATATACATATTAACACTTAAAATGTACATATTAGTACCTCAAATGTACATATTACCACCTAAAATGGACATATTAGCTCATGAAATTTATATATTAGCTCCTGAAATGGACATATTAACACCTAAAATGTACATATTAACACTTAAAATGTTCATATTAACACTTAAAATGTACATATTAGCACCCAAAATGTACATAATAACACCTAAAATGTACATATTAGCACCTAAAATATACATATTAACACTTAAAATGTACATATTAGTACCTCAAATGTACATATTACCACCTAAAATGGACATATTAGCTCATGAAATTTATATATTAGCTCCTGAAATGGACATATTACCACCTAAAATGTACATATTAACACCTAAAATGTACATATTAACACTTAAAATGTACATATTAGCACCCAAAATGTACATAATAACACCTAAAATGTACATATTAGCTCATGAAATTTATATATTAGCACCTAAAATGTACATACTAACACCTAAAATGTACATATTAACACTTAAAATGTTCATATTAACACTTAAAATGTACATATTAGCACCCAAAATGTACATAATAACACCTAAAATGTACATATTAGCACCTAAAATATACATATTAACACTTAAAATGTACATATTAGTACCTCAAATGTACATATTACCACCTAAAATGGACACATTAGCTCATGAAATTGACATATTAGCTCCTGAAATGGACATATTACCACCTAAAAAGTACATATTGACACCTAAAATGTACATATTAACACTTAAAATGTTCATATTAACACTTAAAATGTACATATTAGCACCCAAAATGTACATAATAACACCTATAATGTACTTATTAGCTCATGAAATGGACAAAAGTTTCCATTTTGAAAAGGTACAGCCCCAGTGACAACTTTTGTACCTTTTTTTCTGAGAGTGCACATATAATGAACATCTTCCTACTAGGGGTGTAACGGACCACAGGAGTCGCTGTTTCGATTCGGTACGTACCTCGGTTTACGGGTCACTGTTCGATACTCCAGATTCCTGACGGCTTGAAATCAAAAATGAAGGAATTGTTGATTTGTTACTCTAATTGATAGATTCTGCTGATTTGTTACTCTGTGTAAACAATGAGTGACGTACACCCACGAGAGATCACTTCCGTGACCGAAGCACCCAGGCTCTGAGATCACTTGGACGTGGCTGTGATATACTGTAAATACTGTTCGTTTTCTCACACAAAAGGTTCATTTCGTGTCTTAAGCCATCAATGTGTACTTACATTTACGAGTCATTAAATCATGTTTAATTTGGACTTCTCTGTGCATGCTCTTTGAGGTGGTGACCATAGACCTCCATTATATGACTGACAGACAAGAACGGTTTTCAAATGTATTGGTTTGATTAAGGTGTCGTTGCACGTAAGAGTTGCACAAAGTTCAATAATACGCTTTTTCAAGGAGAAAAAGACTCGCCATCTACATTGGAGTCCACTTCACCTTTGGTTGTGCAATGCACATGAGAGTACGTTAAAGGGATAGTTCACTTTGAAATGAATTTTTGGTATGTTTTAGTTTACCTCAAGGGCATTCAAGATGTAGGTGTCTTTGTTTCCGCAGTAGTTTCAATTTTGATATTTTTAGGTCAAACCGTTCTTGTCTGTCAGTCATATAATGGAGGTCTATGGTCACCACCTCAAAGAGCATGCACAGAGAAGTCCAAATTAAGCATGATTTAATGACTCATAAATGTAAGTACACACTGATGGCCTAAGACACGAAACGAGCGGTTTGTGTGCGCTGGAAGTGATCTCTCGCACGGTTGTGAAAAAATTCAAACTTGTCTGTTATATATCAAAATCGTCTTCAATTGTGATTTCCTGTTTATCTAAATGTGTTTAGATCTTTAAAGTGAAAAGTAACACTTCTGAAATCTCTGTGTAAACAATGAGAGACGTACACACGTGAGAGATCACTTCCGTGACCGAAGCGCCCAGGCTCTCAGATCACTTGGACGTGGCTGCGGTTACAAGAGGTAAAAACGATATAAATGCTGTTCGTTTTCTCACACAAACCGCTCGTTTCGTGTCTTAGGCCATCAATGTGTACTTACATTTACGAGTCATTAAATCATGTTTAATTTGGTGGTGACCATAGACCTCCATCATATGACTGACAGACACGAACGGTTTGACCTAAAAATATAAAAATTGATACTACTGCGGAAACAAAGACACCTACATCTTGGTTGCCCTTGAGGTAAGCTAAAACATATCAAAAATTCATTTCAAAGTGAACTATCCCTTTAACATGGATGCACGAAGTTCAATATTACGCTTTTTGAAGAAATCATGTAAAAATAAGCGAGAAGGAGAAAAAGAGCCATCTACATCAGAGCCTACTTAAAGGAGTAGTTCACTTTAAAAAAAACTTTTGCTGATAATTTACTCACCCCCATGTCATCCAAGATGTCCATGTCATTCTTTCTTCAGTCGAAAAGAAATTAAGGTTTTTGATGAAAACATTCCAGGATTTTTCTCCATATAATGGATTTCAATGGGGACCAAACGGTTCAAGGTCCAAATGAGAGTTTCAGTGCAGCTTTAAAGGGCTTTAAACGACACCAGACGATGAATAAGGGTCTCATCAAGCGAAACGATCACTCATTTAATAAATAAATAAAATCTTGGATGACATGGGGGTGAGTAAATTATCAGCAAGTGAACTACTCCTTTAACCTTTCCATGAGAAGACAGCGTGAAGCGGCACCTTAGGTTTCCCATTTCCAGAAAAAGCATATTTCATCACTGGACTGAGACTTCCACAAGAAAAATGAATCAAAACTCAGCGTATAGGCTTTTAGCAAGCTCTAGCGTGCCATCTGAACTCTTGCCCTGCTTCTCAATGTCCATACTAATCATCCTGAACAGTGTGTGAGATTAGAATAAGTGTGTCCCAAAGCATAGTATGTTGAAAAGAGTATGTCAAAAGTCAACTATTTCAGGTGGATTTTCGAAGTGTGGATCCGTGCTCACTAAGGGCTAATATTACCCACAACCCATTGCGCTTTGGAGGAGGAACTAAACCCTGTATTTTTATTTATTTACAATACATTACTCATTCACAAAGAAAATTGGTGTGCTTAAAGGTTGGATTTTTCTTCATTTTTTTAAATTAAGGCATTAAAATCAATTTCCAAAAGATGATTTTTTTTATTCCTCTTTTTAGTCAACTTTAGCATGGGTGTGTTCACTTATGCTAAGCACTGTAAATATTCACAGCCTTATAACAGAAACGTTTTTCCTTGCACCAGCAAATGTTCGAGTCTTAAACTCAGTTTGAAACATTCTGTCAAGCAAACTTCATGTTTGAATGATGCAAAAAATGTCAGTCACAAATGATCCCAGTAAGGATAAGTACCAAAAACACTATAAAATCAGGTGAGCACACTTCGGTAAACTAACTGTTTAGTTATAACAGAGTGGGGTATGTGAACAGAATTAGGTATAGAGTGGCATTTCCTTTTTTATGAGTATGTTGGTGTTTCTAATGCCTTTAACTCAAAAAGTGCATGTTTAATTTCTGCTGAGCCTAAAGCTGTCTTCTATGACACATTCATAACTTTTAGCCACCATCCCTCACCTTCAGGCTTTTCTATCACACAATATGCAACACACTCACGCATAACATGTTTCCCAACAGAAGACACTCAAAAAAATACACAAAATCTCTTACGCTGCAGACTGTAGCAAAGGACAGTCACAGTCAGCTGATAAGGTCAACGAGAGAACAGAACGTGAGAGTTTAAGCTGGTGATGATAAAAGAGGGTGGCGGATTTTCATTCAGATATTGTGTAGGATACAAAAAGTTTAGCAAGAATAAGGTCATTCTTCAATTACTCGAAAAAACATTACAGTAATCATCATTTTTGTCCTTAGCATTGCTTTATCAAAGCTGTGAAGTCTCTAATATTTCTAGGTAGTTTTAATATCTCAAAATCCAGGTAGCCCCAAAGTATGGAAGCTTGTTTTCGCCATCGAATTAAAAAACAAAAACAAAAGGTAATTGCAACTTCATCTCACAATTTGGACTTAAAGGAGTAGTTCAATTTTAACAAAACTTTTGCTGATAATTTACTCACCCCCATGTCATCCAAGATGTCCATGTCTTTCTTTCTTCAGTAGAAAAGAAATTAAGGTTTTTGATGAAACCATTCCAGGATTTTTCTCCATATACTGTAATAGACTTCAATGGGGTCCAAACGGTTCAAGGTCCAAATGAGGGTTTCAGTGCAGCTTCAAAGGACTTCAAACGACACCAGACGATGAATAAGGGTCTTATCTAGCGAAACGATCACTCATTTAATAAATAAATAAAAAAGTTTTAGTTTTATAAGCACAAATGCTCGTCTTGAATCACAGAATCTCTGTTCTGTGATGTGCGTTCGTGACTCTCCTGTTCGAACTCGTTCATCAAAATAAACATCTTTTTTCGAGTCATGACTCGAAGGGTCCTAGATAAGACCCTTATTCATCGTCTGGTGTCGTTTAAAGCCCTTTGAAGCTGCACTAAAACTCTCATTTGGACCTTGAACAGTTTGGACCCCATTGAAGTCCATTATATGGGGAAAATCCTGGAATGTTTTCATCAAAAACCTTAATTTCTTTTCGACTGAAGAAAGAAAGACGTGGACATCTTGGATGACATGGGGGCGAGTAAATTATCAGCAAAAGTTTTTTTTAATAAAGGGAACTACTCTAACTTTCAATTGTAAGTTAATCGAATCCTTGTTATATAGTTAATCTAAATATTTTGAAAAAAAAAGTAAAAATTGTGAGATATAAACTCACAATTGCATGTTTTCAAGTCTCGCAATTTACATCTCGCAATTCTTTTTCTATAAAAAAAATCGGAGAATTGCGATTTATATCTTTTATTCTGTTCAAGCCGAGTCAGAAGAATCAGACGTATCAGACTGTTCAAACATGTTCAACACACCGAAAAGCTGCAGGATGATTTACACTCTTTGGAAATCCACCTGACACATGGCTTACTTTCAGTTGCCTCCATTAAATCATGAAAAAAAAGGTCACCATTAAATCATGAAAATTCGTATTTAAAAAAAACACAAAAAAAAACACGTTCTGTCCAGAGTCCAGACAGGGACTATAACCATCATGTGAGCTATTTCAGGAGAAAGAAACAGAGTCAGCAACATCTGTTCTGCAGAAAACAGTAACAAAACAGCCCTCTTTCTCTTATGGACGGCCGGTAACACTGAAACGCAGACTTCATAAATCATTTCCCCAATGCAGTTCTGTACACTAATCACCTGATATATGCGCTGTTATAGCGCTGCGCCGCAACAGAAATGAGTCAATATCCATGGGTCTCAACCTGAACACCCAATCAAAATTAAGTTGTTTAAATTCTGTCATTTTTATCAGCATCACTCAAGACCCCCTATGGTGAAAATTAGGGCTGTCAAACGATTAATCGCGATTAATCGCATTCAAAATAAAAGTTTGTGTTTACATAATATATGTGGGTGCACTGTGTATAATTATTTTGTATATATAAATACACACACATGCATGTATATATTTAAGAAAAATCTGAAAGTATATACTTTATATATATTTATACATAATTAATATTATGTATAAATATAAATATTTCATATATTAAGAACACATTTTTCTTAAATATGTACATGCATATGTGTGTATTTATATATACAAAATAATTATACACAGTGCACCCACATATATTATGTAAACACAAACTTTTATTTTGGATGCGATTAATCGCGATTAATCGTTCGACAGCCCTAGTGAAAATCAAGTTTTTAATGTTGTTTGTATGTCTATGTGGTGTTTTTAAACACTCTAAAAAATGCTGGGTTGTTTTAACCCAATTTAGGGTCAAAAATGAAAAAATGAAAAAATTAACCCAGCGGCTGGGATTGTCCATATTTGACACAAAGTTGGGTTAAAACAACCCAGCATTTTTTACCGCAGCAGAAAATGAACCTCATATTGTACTTCCACTGTATGTTTAAGAGAAAGTACAGTAGAGATTTGAGCATTCTGTACATTGTCCGCAGAGTGAACACTAGTGAAAGAGCTTATAATAAGATGATGGGGGAGGGACTCAACAGATTTCTCCCTAATGAATAATTCAGTAGTGGAAGCTGCCAGCTCCTTGCTGACTTACTGCATCAGCAAACAGTACCGAGGCACAGCAAGCTCACAAACAGGCAGAGAGAAGCAGGGAAAACCGTTCCCATCTCCCTTTAAGAGATTACTTTACACTGATGGTAACATCTAAATTAACTGCTTTTATTCAAGTCAAAAAACCTAAACACTATTTATACCAACAAAGCAAATGCGTCACATCAGGTAGAAATATCTCCTTAAAGGGATACTTCACCTCTGGAGAGATGAATGTGTATTTAAAATGGGTCATTGATGTAGAAGAAATGTGAAATTATTTTTGAATTTGGAGATTTCTAGACTGAGAAAAGCCAGAAAATGTATTTTTGGCTGATGTGGATGAAAGACAACAACTCCCAGAATGCACTTGCTTCTCTGCCCTAGGAGGCCACGCCTACTGGTACAACCCGGTCTCATCCCAATTCGTCATATAACTGACGTTTTGGGACGTCTTTTGACCATTCGTCAATATACGACTTTTTAGGGCCCCCTTAAACGTCGGTAGATGACGTTATGGGATCCTAACTCTACCCCATACCTAAACCTAACCCTAAACCCAACTCGTCACCTAACTGACGTTAAAGGTAAAGCGTCAGTTGTATGACGACCCGGGATCGTCATCTACCGACGTTTAAGGGGGCCCTAAAAAGTCGTATATTGACGAATGGTCAAAAGACGTCCCAAAACGTCAGTTATATGACGAATTGGGATGAGACTGTGTTAACTGGTAACAGAGCGCAGTAGTTAAACAACAAGTCTAGGCTACTAGTGAGTCTCCGTGATGAGTCTGCCCGAAAATGTGTTTCCAGATCGCCCAAAATGTCCGGGATTCGCTACAGTCGCCGTTCATCATGTTTACTGTGGCGAGCGGGACGAGTGAGGGCCGCGGGAGAACGGCGCGAGTCTGGTGGCGTGATTACCGATGAGCGACACCTGTGAGACGCACCGGTCTCGTATCTCTCACGTATTTTCTTAGCAATGTTAAAACGCACATCAACCGATCACTTGTTTAGCGTTCATGTAAACACTACATTCAGATTCACCAATCGGAATCAATTCAGTTAGATTGAAACAAAAGCTGTGCATGTAAACAATGAATGGCGACGGCAGAAAGCAGAAGCTGAATCCCGGACATCGACGGCCGAACATGTCTGTGAAAAAGAGGATGGTAACCCCGACTACTCAGCTTTCTCCACAGAACAAGAGCCTGCTAGCTTAGCTTCCAAACAAAGATGGCCGACACTATGTGTTCATTCTGAGTGAGATCGCCCTCTATGGGCGGGTTGAGGACATGCGGGACAGACTCGACTACTGACTGTAGTCTTTAGCCTCTCTTTAGCCGATTTTTGCATCATCGGAGGATTTTTTCCAGACAAAAAAATACAGAAATCTCCCGTCTGAGGGGGTATGAGGGTGGAAAGCACGGTAATTTGAAAATACTACAGGTTTCCTACTAATACAAAGCTTAATGCTAAATCCTGAAATATCCCTTTAAGGTACTGTACATTAAGGTAAGGTCATTTAATAACAGCATTGCCTTGCATTCTTAACCTGCCTTAGTTACAGGTATGTATTTATTTTCGTAAATTGTTTAAATCTCTTTTTGGATATAAGAAGTGCCAAGACCATGCATGTAATGAAAATTAAATGAACGGATGTGAATTACTTTCTTTTGCAATGACATCATTGTATGTGGCATTTCTGAACACCGAGCTGGAGTTCGGTCACTTCTACTGTATATATAATAACTGTTATGCTGCTCTAAGCTCATCTTTTTGGAGAGAAATGTCAATGTCAGCAATGTAAGTGTTATTACTATTATTATTTACTTATTATGTACAAGCCCTAAAACAAAAATAAAAACTAATATATAAACTACCATTCAGAATTTTGGAGAATTTTGAAAGAAATATAATCCTTTTATTAAAGCTACACTGTGTGATTTTTACAGCCATCTAGTGGTGAAAAGGTATATGACCATCCAGTGAATATTAGTTTCTGTTCCTCTCAATTCCGATTTCGTTTTAACTCCTACGGTGGCCAATGTAGTCCAAGATTAACATGGCTTCCAGTTCGACCTCGTCCATGAGTGTTAACTCAAACGTAAACGCGAAAGGCGAAGCTTGAATTAACGGGTATGTCCCTCTTTGGCTAATGTACTTTCACGATGGAGGGGCAACATGGCGACCGACACCCGTATGTATTTTCAATGGCATATTATACACTCACGAGAATACTTTATTACTTGAACGAAGTAAATATACATTAATGAGCACATATATTTGAAAGAACTAAGTGTTTTTAGCTGAGAATAAACTAAAAGAGTTACACAGTGTAGCTTTAAGGATGCATTAAATTAAACAGAAGTGACAGTAAAGACATTAATAATATTACAAAAAATCTCTATTTTATAAAATGTTGTTCTTTGAACTTTCAATTAATCAAAAAATCCTGGGGGAAAAAAAAGTATCACCGTTAATACAAAAATGTTTAGCAGCGAAATTGAAAATTCAGAAGTTTGTCATTACATTAATAAATTAAATTAAACAGTTAAACTGTAGTAATATTTCACAATATTACTGTTTTTAAAGCATTTTTAATTAAATAAATGCAACTTTGATGAGCAGAAGAGACTTCTTTCAAACACACACACTATATACAGTATAGTATATATATATATATATACACACACACACACACACTATACACTGTAAAAAAATATTGTTGGTTTAACTTAAAAAATGAGGTAACCAGGTTGCCTTAAAATTTTAAGTTCATTAAAATATAAAAATTGAGTTAATACAATGAAGGGGATTCATTTAATCACCAGAAACTCAAAATATTATGTTATCTGAACTACATAAATAATCTAAATTGATTTGACATAATAAAAAATGTTCAAAAAAAAATTAAAAAACATTTTTACAGTGTATGTATTGTTTTAAACAGGACACTGTGAAGCACTTATTATAATCATATTATGTAATGCAGACATTCTCAGCGTGCAATAACAATCCGTGTGAAGAATATATATGGCTTACTATATGATTTCTATAAAAAGAAAGTGTTTCGACAGAATTAGCTGCATAATCAGAGCAGATGGTTCTGCTTGAAGAAAAAACAGAGTTGCTGACAGAGGACGAGAGGAGTTTCCTGCAGTTGTTTACGGTTTATCAGTGACTTCCAGAGGCCTACCCGACACCCGATCGAGCGCTCGCGAGGGAAGCCCGGCGTCTTTCCCAAACTATTTTTATCAGGCACTGCATTAGCATGATAAAACCTCGGCAGAAGAATAGACAGTAACAAAGAAGCAAATGCACAGATTTTCAGAGCCTATTTTCATCTTTCCTTCCCTTTTAGCATGAGAGGCCTGGGTATTATTCATGTCAGAGCATCATAATTGCCTTTGAGACTAGCTCTTTTGTGCTAGCTCTTGAGCCTTAGCAATCGCTTTTTGAGCCTCTCTCTCTCACGCATACACTCTCTCTCTCTTTCATTTAAATTCACAGACACATTGTACACACACATTTTATAGATGTTTTTGAATATACTGCTGAACACATGCATTTTTAAGTGTTTGACGCCATGCACTATAATACATATTAAAATATGCATGCTATTAAAATGTCACTATAAACTGTGATTTTTTTATTCATGATGACATTGTGAATGTGTGCAAAAAAATAGGAAATTTGAACAGTTAATTATTTTTATAACTGCCCATTTCTACACTCTGAATGTCTAACTTCAATAAATTTGTGTTTTTGATTAATTTATGAAATATGCCTATACTTGAGCATATACATTTGCTAATACAATTTTAAAATTAAAAGTTGGACTTTCAACACTAGTTAATATATAAACAACAATGAAAGTTGCATTTTTATTAAATAACATTGACAAACACTATTTAAATGTTTTTGAAATATATTACTTGTTAATTAATCTAGGGCTGTGAAACGATTAATCGCGATCAATTGCATCCAAAATAAAAGTTTGTGTTTACATAATATATGTGTGTGTAGTGTGTATAATTATTTTGCAATTATTAGAGTACAAAATTATTTGTAATTATTAGTTTAATTATTTAGATTTATATAATATATATATATATATATATATATATATATTATAGATAAATGACATTTTTTTCTTAAATATACAAGCATGTGTGTGTATTTATTATATATATATATATATATATATATATATATATATATTATATTATATTATATTAGGGCTGTCAAACGATTAATCGCGATTAATCGCATCCAAAATAAAAGTTTGTGTTTACATAATATATGTGGGTGCACTGTGCATAATTATTTTGTATGTATATAAATACACACACATGCATGTATATTTAAGAAAAAAAATATTATTTATATATAAAATATTTATATTTATATATAATATAAATTAAATATAATTATGTATACATTATATACATGAAAATATTTCTTAAGTATATACATGCATGTGTGTGTATTTATATATAAAAATAATTATACACAGTGCACCCGCATATATTATGTAAACACAAACTTTTATTTTGGATGCGATTAATCGCGATTAATTGTTTGACCGCCCTAATATATATAAATACACACACTCTTGTATATATTTAAGAAATATTTTCATGTATATACTGTATATAGATTTATATATAATTTATATTATATATAAATATAAATATTTCATATATAAATAATATTTTTTTCTGAAATATACATGCATGTGTGTGTATTTATATATACACACTTAATTTTACACAGTACACCCACATATATTATGTAAACACAAACTTTTATTTTTGGAATGCGATTAATCGTGATTAATCGTTTGACAGCCCTAAATTTGGGATAATATAAGTACACAAATCAACAAAATGTTGACTGTTCTGGTGCTTTTTGGACATTTTGATCCAACAATCTGTACCTTTCACAAAAGACGCCTTATTATACATTGCATTCAAGATAAACAGCAACACAGACAATGATACTAGCATATTAATAATGCAAATGACTTTGCTCTGAATAACAGTATTCAGCCAAAATCATCTATTTCTAAGCTTTCTCTTGCAGTTCTTTTGACCTTGCTGTATATGAAGAGCACATCCTAAAGCCCATCCATCAGCTGTTCTCCCCTTACAGTTATTCCCTCCCCAGATTACGCATGCAACACACACACACACACATTCACTTTTCCATACCAGCAAAAACCTTTTTTACCGTCTACATAGGACAGAAATGAATGGAAATGCAACACATCACAAAAAGTGCATTGCACTGCAGCAGCTTTGACACCAACTAAACAGTTTGCAAACATGAATTATTACTGTTTTTTTTAACAACTTGCATGAAAAAAGTCGGCATGAAATAGAACTTCGCCCTGTCTATTTTCTTAATGCATCTTATTGATTCACTTTTTTAATCAAAATTTCAATCTAATCATATGTAAAAACAGCTTCCGACTTCTCTCTGGTGATCCTGCACATCTCCAAACATTTAGTTCACTTAAACATTAAGTTTTCTTCCTCCTCATACAGTACATTTTCAGATCTCCATCAATGTGCACTCTCAGAAAAAAAGGTACAAAAGCTGTCACTGGGACTGTACCTTTTCAAAAGGTAAACTTTTGTCCATTTTAGGTGCTATATGTACATTTCAGGAGCTAATATGTCCATTTTAGGTCCTAATATGTACATTTTAGGTGCTAATATGTACGTTTTAGGTACTAATATGTACATTTTAGGTGTTAATATGTACATTTAGGTGCTAATATGTATATTTTAAGTGTTAATATGTACATTTGAGGTGCCAATATGTACATTTTAGGTGTTAATATGTACATTTTAGGTGCTAATATGTACATTTCAGGAGCTAATATGTCCATTTTAGGTCCTAATATGTACATTTTAGGTGCTAATATGTACATTTCAGGAGCTAATATGTCCATTTTAGGTCCTAATATGTAAATTTTAAGTGCTAATATGTACGTTTTAGGTTCTAATATGTACATTTTAGGAGTTAATATGTACATTTTAGGTGCTAATATGTATATTTTAAGTGTTAATATGTACATGTTAGGTTCTAATTTGTACATTTTAGGTGCTAATATGTACATTTTAGGTGCTAATATAAACATTTTAGGTGTTAATATGTACATTTTATGTGCTAATAAGTACATTTTAGGTGTTAATATGTACATTTCAGGTGGTAATATGTATATTTTAAGTGGTAATATGTACATTTCAGGAGCTAATATGTCCATTTTAGGTCGTAATATGTACATTTTAGGTGCTAATATGTACGTTTTAGGTACTAATATGTACATTTTAGGTGCTAATATGTACCACTAAGGTACCAATATACCTTTCGGTACAAAAGTGTACCTTTTGAAAAGGTACAGCCTCAATGACAGCTTTTGTACCTTTTTTTCTGAGAGTGTGTGGACTTGAACATGTACAAGATGTGGACTATATGCAACTCATGCTCATGGGAAATACGTCCCTGTGGTGAGATTTTTCCAAAATGAAGAGATGTTGTTCAATGAACGTTGCTTCCTAATGAGATTCACTAAAACCGTGTTCAGCTCTATCCAAAACAGATTAACATGAATCTGGCAACATTGCTTTATCATGACAGTTCGGAAATAAATCCAGTGAGTGGAGATAAAAGGTCCTTGCATTGGAAAATAACATAGCACCACCTATACTAAACCTAACCAGTAGTGCAATCCTGTATCAGGTGAGCTATGAAAGCCACACATATATAACTGGTTATGTGATGCAAACATCAAAATGACAAATCATGCCTTGTGGTACAATGTTTTGAGGTCAAAACAATATAAGCAACCACGAAAACACCGTATTAATCCAAAAAATGTGTGTGATTAAATCATATTTTATGCTATATACGTTATCCAAATCACAATTTGTGTGCAAATGAGAAAAGTTGTTGGTGTTTTAGTGTTTATTTCAGCTGAAAACTGCAGTACATATTATTTCAAAATGCTCCGTTTAACATATTTATCATGTTTAAACACATCAGCAGAATTCTGTGACCCAAATATAAGTATAAAAAGGAAATAGTCTGGCTACAGTAATGCAGGAATGAAGTTCATAGGCCCTCTCCTGTTACATAGAGCATATATTGATGCATATTAATGGCCTGTGCACTGCAGCTATTTTAGACCACTGCAGTGAACTACAAACTGCATACATGCTTATCAGCATTTTTCTCCCATCACACAGACACTCATGCACACATGTGTGAAACCATGTACACACACCTAAATATGATACAATACCAATGAATGAATTACTTCCTGATATATCGAGCAGTTCAAGACACACTATCCAGGCAGAGAGAAGGATCTGATTCCCATGCTGACACACACAATCAGCAACTTTCGGTGAGAAACCTCACCCACCACACACACACACACACACACACACACACACACACACTGCAGATAAAATTCTACCCAAGAATGTGACTTTAGATGTGTAGATCTTGTAACCAACCTGGTTCTTTTATAAGGCAATCCTGATTGGACAAACACCTTTTATAAATTATTTGAACTGCTGGAGAATAGGGTTGGGTATCGAGAATCGAGTATCGATTGGAACCGGGACTGACTTTTCGTTTTTCCCGGAATCGTTCAAAAGTTAAAATTTCGATTCCTAGTTTCGATATTCACAGTCCGCCGAGCGGAAGAAGAAACCGCTGAACAACACCAATGAAGAAGCGTCTACCGGAAGTTTTGGCATAACCGCGCGAGTCGAACATGAGTAGCTTACGTCGGCGGTCCAAAGTGTGGCTTCACTTTTCTAAAAAATAACGAAATCTCGGCAAAATGCAAAATTTGTGACAAAAAAGGAGTATTTCCCTTTAGAAAGACCGTTGGTTAGCAAAGTTAGCTAAACTTTTTTGACCCTGCCTCTTAAAAGAATCGGAATCGAGAATCGTTGGGAACCGGAATCGAAACAAGGAATCGGAATCAGAATCGTTCAAATTCAAACGATACACAACCTTACTGGAGAATCATATTCAAACAAGTTTTGAATTTGTTTCTGCAATTTGATCAATGATTCTCTATTTGTGATCTGTGATAAAGCTTAAGGAGACATTACATGGATTTGTTTTTTATTATTATTTAACTATTTTCCTTGAGGTTCATGTTAAAGGAGAACTCCGGCGCAAAATGAACCTTTGGTCTAATAAAACATCGGTACCTAGTCAATCGTTCTCTGAGATTTGTTTTCATGATAATCGAATGTAAAGAGTTTTATCTCTAAAAACTGTTAAGCGTATAATGTTAGTAATGGGGGCATATAATAAGTAAAAATAAATCTCTAGTTAATACCACTAACGAGGCTCAAAATAGCCCACACTAACACAGTAACATAATGAGGCTCCATACATGCAAAACGAAGCATTGCGTTCGTGGTTGGACTTGTCAAGACTATTTTCTAAGATGGCTCCTGTCTGTATACACGAACTGGACTGTCTTTATAAATTATCTTCTTATTAAACGGTCTGTACACACAGTTCTCAATGCTTTGTTTTGCATGTATGGAGCCTCATTATGTTACTGTGTTAGTGTGGGGCTATTTTGAGCCTTGTTAGTGGTATAAACTAGCGATTTCTTTTTACTTATTATATGCCCCCATTACTAGAGTTATACGCTAAACAGTTTTTAGAGATAAAACTCTTCACATTCGATTATCATGAAAACAAATCTCAGAGAACGGTTCTCCTTCAATAAAGTTTTTTATACACAAAAGAAAAAACAAATATACATTTAGATAGAGTCAGACCCAATACAGTTGGTTTCTTCATCATTGAACAAACGTCATTGTTTCTTTGCGAAGTCTCCATTACACTGTGCCTAGTTTGCAAAACAATCTGCAGTCAACTTCACCGTCTCATGTCATCTGATGTCTGTATTTTTAACTGTACAAAACTGCTCGCTGTGCTGCTTTATATTAGTGATGGGGGAAAAACGAAGCTTTTTGAAACTTGGAATCAATTGAACCAATTGCTTTCGAAGCGCTCGACACGCCATACGCTAAAATGTAGCGAAAACTCACCCAAAACATCTTTTACAAACTTATGCATTTACCTTGCAAGTCTTGATGCCCAAATCCGATTTTCTGACTATATCCGATTTTTTTTGACGACTTTTGCATTTATTTTTAATTTTTATATTTTTTTATTTCTCTTTTTTTTGACGACTTTTGCATTTATTTTTATATTTTTTTGACGACTTTTGCATTTATTTATTTTTTATTTTTTTATTTTTATTTTTTTGACGACTTTTGCATTTATTTTTTATTTTTATTTTTTTTATTTTTCATTTTTTTAACGATTTTTGCATTTATACTCTACACTTCTGAAACTGCCAAATGTAGACGTTCTGACACGGAAAAGAGAGTAAAACAGCACGAAATGCAATGGATGCAGATGCGAATAAAATTACCCAGTGTTTTGGTTTCCACAATATTTTGAGAAATCAACAAAAAAAAAGTCAGCAAAACATTGGTCACAGCACATATCCCCATATCTCGTGAAATGTCTTCGAAAATGGGTTTATTTCTGTAACAACCCTGCATTTTTGCCCCAAACACTCAAAAGAGATGAAACCTCCGCATTGCTCCACTGTGTGTATCCCCCGTCCTCCATCGCACCCATAATAAGTCATGTAGAATAAGTCAATCTGGAATCCATGCTTTTTATAACATTTGAGATTAAAGAGAAAAGTTTCAATACGCTCTTTGTGTAATCTCATGGATTAAGTTTATCTTGTTATGGAGCAACTGTTTTAGATATTACAGAGATCTTTAAAGATGACAGTGTTCACGTCATGACAGTGTTGTGTTCAGATGACCGGCTCTGTCAGCTTTTAAGGAGGAACTGCTGACAGTGTTAAAGTCCAGTGAAGTGAGTGAGATCAGCTGTGAATTAATAATAAATCAGCACTTATGTAAGATCATCATTCGTCACCCCTGTCAGTTATTTCCCAAATGCAACACTATATTATATCAAGTTGAAGATTAATAAGAGACAGCCTATTAGGCCTAAGTGTTATTCAAATTATTTAGGTGTAGTCTCTTTCATTTGTATGCCTAACTACCTTTAGCAGTAATCCTTCCACATTGTCCCTCATCTGTTTTATTTAGTTACCAGTTATCACTCTAAAAGACATTCATTGGACCTATTACTTAACCTGATTAAATGCATGGCTGCAAGATTAAAAATTTGGTAGCACTTAAAGGAGTAGTTCACTTTTAAAAAAACTTTTGCTGATAATTTACTCACCCCCATGTCATCCAAGATGTCCATGTCATTCTTTCTTCAGTCGAAAAGAAATTAAGGTTTTTGATGAAAACATTCCAGGATTTTCTCCATATAATGGACTTCAATGGGAACAAAACGGTTCAAGGTCCAAATGAGAGTTTCAGTGCAAACTGTTCAAAGGGCTTTAAACGACACCAGACGATGAATAAGGGTCTTAGCTAGCCAAACGATTGGTCATTTCAAAAATAAATAAAAAACTTTAAGTTTTATAAGCACAATTGAACAAATCTTTTTTCGAGTCATTTCGTTCGTTGAATAAACCAAATGACTGGAAAAAAGAAAAAAAGATTTGTTGGTTGACTGAACCAAATGACTCGAAAAAAGATTTGTTCATTTTGATGAACGAGTTTGAACAGGAGAGTCACGAACGCGCATCACAGAACAGAGCAAGGCGAGCATTTGTGCTTATAAAACTTAAAGTTTTTTATTAATTTTTGAAATGGCCGCTCGTTTTGCTAGATAAGACCCTTATTCATCATCTGGTGTGGTTTAAAGCCCTTTGAAGCTGCACTGAAACTGTCTTTTGGACCTTGGACCGTTGGTTCCCAATGAAGTCCATTATATGGAGAAAATCCTGGAATGTTTTCATCAAAAACCTTAATTTCTTTTCGACTGAAGAAAGAAAGACATGGACATCTTGGATGACATGGGGGTGAGTAAATTATCAGCAAAAGTTTTTTCAAAAGTGAACTACTCCTTTAAGTTTAGGGTTCAATTCTCACTATTAACTTGGTAGCATGCATATTACTAGGATATTGGCTGTTTATTAGTGCATATTAATGCATTATTCTGCATGACCATATTCTACATCCCTTATATATACCCCAATACCCAAACTTAACAACTACTTTACTAACTATTAATAAGCAGTAATTAAGAGTTTATTGAGGCAAAATAGTTAAAAGTTAGTTAATAGTCAGAATTAGAGCCTAATCTACAGTGTGTGACCAAAAAAAATTACATTATTTTGATGTTGGGTTAAATTGACAATAATAATTTTGACAATCCAACGCTATCTCACGACCAATTCGTACGAATTCACACGATTGATGAAAAGGTGGCCAATTCGTACGAATTAGTACGACCTTATTCGTATGATTCGTCTAAACCCACGTCATGGGAAGGATTTAGGGGCGGAGTCAGGGGTAGGTCATTCGTACGAATTCATAAGAATTTGTTAACTCATAAAATATGTACGAATTCGCATGAGTGCTTAAAAGGTGGCCAATTCGTACGAATTAGTATGACCTCATTTGTACGATTCGTCTAAAAACCCACGTCATGGGTAGGTTTAGGGGCGGAGTCAGGGGTAGGTCATTCGTACGAATTCATAAGAATTTGTTAACTCATAAAATATGTACGAATTCGCATGAGTGATTAAAAGGTGGCCAATTCGTACGAATTAGTACAACCTCATTCGTACGATTCGTCTAAACCCACGTCATGGGTAGGTTTAGGGGCGGAGTCAGGGGTAGGTCATTCGTACGAATTCATAACGATTTGGTAACTCATAAAATATGTACGAATTAGCAAAAATCGTACGAATTTGTACAAACGAGGGTAGGTTTAGGGGCGGGGTCAGGGGTAGGTCATTCGTTCGAATTCATAAGAATTTGTTAACTCATAAAATATGTACGAATTCGCACGAGTGATTAAAGGTGGCCAATTCGTACGAATTAGTACGACCTTATTCGTTCGATTCGTCTAAACCCACGTCATGGGTAGGTTTAGGGGCGGAGTCAGAGGTAGGTCATTCGTACGAATACATAAGGATTTGTTAACTCATAAAATATGAACGAATTAGCAAAAATCCTACGAGTTTGTACGAGCGAGGTCTTATGAATTCGTACGAATTAGCCACCTGGTAAAATTCGTACAAATTGCCGTGAGATCAGTTTGGACAATCTCCAATTGACCTGCTACATGACGACCCACTGGACTAGTAAACAGTCACGCAAGTACACTACCTATCTGATGTCACAGAGATTGACTAAAAAGTGCCTGGGAATTTTTGTGCCATCAACATCTCACTCATTTGCCGATTTTCGGGGCTGTTAATGGTGTATTGAATGGCTGCCAATATCTTAAGGATCCACTGCGCCTATGCCAGCTAGATCTGCCTCAGTTCTCCTTCTGTTCATCCATATGCATTGCTGCCTTTTCTAATTAATAACGCACACACTTACGCCTTTAGGGACTTAAACCTTTAAAGTCATTACATCCGATCCAAGGTCCATTGGTGTCAGTGATCCTAGGACTTACCAATTCTGCTAGATGCACTTTGCTAGTGTAGTTAGGCTACGTCCACATTAATCCGGATAAATTTGAAAACGGAGTTTTCGTTTAAAAACGCTCTTCGTCCACACTAGCGTTTACAGGCGTTTTCCGACGTTTCAGTGTGGATGAGAAACTTCTAAATTCACTGTGCTGCGCATGCGTGAAACTTCACAAAAGCTCACTGAGATGATACAGATGGGAAAATAAAGAACAATGTTATCGCACAATAACAGGATAATTTTATTTAGCGAAATATCTCTCCATCACTGATGCGTCCAGGTCGCATTCAGTCACCATATGTTTGGTCTAAAACGCAATTGCTCTCCTGTTTTGCCGCAGGACAGAAAATGTAAGTACATTATCTGTCATCTTTGCAGTACTGTGCTATGAAGAATAGCACATATTAAGTAACATAGAAAGTAACATATTTTAGCAATAGTGTAAAAATGAATAACAAATAACAGGAACAATACTGATAAACATTAATATCTATTGGTACTACATGGATCACATGACTAAACTTACGTCATCGTTTTGAAATACCTCCGGTTTCACTGTCCACACTACAACGCGAAAACGGCGTTTTCAAATTTATCCACTTTGGAGAGCGTTTTCCAAATGATACGTTTTTGTTGACTTAAAACGCCGTCTCAGTGTGGACGGAAGGCCAAAACGGAGAGAAAAATATACGTTTTCAAACGAAAACGTATTATTGTGGACATGGTCTTAGTTGGGTTGATATACATGTCAAAATACAGTGTAGTTTTTAAGGTGCTGGAAACTTTGCTAGGAAACATGGAATTATAGACTCAATATGAGATTTTATATTTAATCTGGCTCATCTATAGCTAAGAATGGGTGATGGATCTTTAAGGATGAATGATGGAGGGATGTCAATAATCTGTGACATGCAGAATACTGTCCATCTGTTTTTGAGGGCTCACCTCAACATTACAACACAATATACTGTATATTTGAGATCACGTCAAGGATAAACCTCTTTAGATTTCCTTCATTTGATGACTATATTGCCTGATCTGATTGGTTACAAGGTCGTTTGTGACGTCAGAAACACCAGCGATTTCAAACCGTGTTTTTGAGACTGTCTTTGGTTCACTGCAGTTTTAAGGAAAAAATTCTCAGCAATGGTGTTAACTTATGAATTTACACATGGTTTGACTTAAAGCATATCTTTTAACTGTCACCCCCCCCCCCCCTTTCTTTTTTTGAATAGACATGGAAATGCACATTTCGAGCTTAAAGAATGCTTTGGAATATAGACATATGATTGGTCTTGTTTTAAAGAAGACATTTGGCAGATTTTTGTCGAAGTGAAATAAATTAAGAAAGTGAAACAGAAAAAAAAAGTTATAGAAGTTTGAGTTTATGGAAATGTACAATGTAAAAATATTAATTATTTATATTTTACATAAAATATATATTTTCAAAACCTGGGCTACTCTAAAACTGCAGAAAAATCAAAGCCAAAAATCTGAACGAGTTGTGTTTCAAATTTTAGGTTGATATCTTAAAAAAATGAGCTTTCAGTGAGATTTTGTTTGAGCGCAGTACCAAACTTTTTCACTAGGGCACAACCTGACTCCATTACAGCCCATATAAGGGCGCCTCCATTTGTTTTGAGTGACATGAACGATTATTTCCACAATTTTCATACAATTTATGAAGTAGAGATCCTATTCAGAAGTATGGGATGTTTGGCAGATTCTGATATGAATTCAGCCTCTAAGAAACACAGCCTACAAAGAGCCTTCATGTAAATCATAGCTCGCTGCCACGTCACAAATGGTGAATTTATCATTTTTTTCTTGATATTTCAAACATTTCAGACCTTTTTTTTTCCAAAATAATTAAATGGATGTTATCTTTTGAACTTTTGGCATGAAAACAAACTGCGGTATCTACCATTATTTCATGATTTTGCATGTTCACTGCCATTTTAAAATAAAGGTCTGAACTCGCTTTATGAGTATGAAAATATTCTTGTTGCACATTGATAAATTATGGTTCCTCCGTAATATATTTTGAAAATCCGTCACCAGAGATTGTAAGCTTTCAAATGATATATAGTTTGTCAATATTACTAAAGGTATTTACTAAGATATTATTGTTTTAGAAATATAGTGGCAAACGTCCCACCAGTGGGACGGTGACAGTTAAGTGTTAACGCCACATACGCACATAAACAACATTAAAAGCTGGATAGTGGATATTTCTCTATGTATATATCATATGCATAATGTGAGTTCAGGTGATTTTACTAAGACAAAAATTGACTTACTGACAAACACAGGAAGCTTATTAGCACAAATGCATGCAAAATAAAGAAATATGAATTATGTGTTTTAGGTGTGTAATCAGCAGGGACGTGCCAGTGGACTAGAGGAGACCTATGCTTCATAATTAATCTTATATTACCGCAATCACAATTTCTGCCTTAGCAAGAAAAAAAATATTGATTAATATATTGGTGTTTATTGTGGGGAGTTAATAATAGATCGACACAAGCTTTTTAAGCCTTATTAACGCCTGACTTGCCCTCACTCCGGCCAGGCTGAGTTTTACCGTGCGGCTCACACAGAACTGGGCACGTTGCAACTGGAAAATGCACTAGATCTTTTGCAATAGAGGGAATGCATTGACGTCACTTTCCGACCCCCCTCAGCCTGACTGAGTGGCAAAAGATCTGCTGCGTGACTGGATTTAATAGGGGAAAATTGCGAAAATGTGACTAAAACTAACAATTTGATCAATTTAAACTAAATGTTGGACTCAATATAGTGTTCCTTACAACTTACTAAAGATCCAGTGGATATCCATGCATATTGACATGCAGCCAGGAATCGAGTTGCCTGACATTTATGTTTGCCTGATTTCGACACAGGGGAAATAAAAGCAAAATAGACCTAAACATAAAGAGAATTGTATATAAATACATTATAGGTAGGTCTAAATCTGGGCGATCACTTAT
Source organism: Cyprinella venusta (assembly GCA_038021265.1). Lineage (NCBI taxonomy): Eukaryota > Metazoa > Chordata > Actinopteri > Cypriniformes > Leuciscidae > Cyprinella > Cyprinella venusta. The sequence continues at coordinate 3,914,047 of CM075865.1, forward strand.
ATCAGTGTTATATATATAGCTTATATATATATATATATATATACACACACTGTAAAAATGAATATGCTTTAACTAATCAATAAAATTGTGGCAACAGATTACAAGCAATATTATTTATTAAATTGAACAAATTAGAATTGAGTAATAGTTAATCAAATTAACATTCTAATGAATTCTAATTTTTACAAATTAATATTCTAATTAATTCTAATTTTTTAATTTCTAATTTTATTGCTTGTAATATGTTGCCACAATTTTATTGATTAGATAAAGCATTTATTTTTTTCAGTGTATATATATATATCATATCGTCCAGCCCTAAAACTTTCTAGTTTTTTTTTTTTTGTTTTTTTTTTTGGTCAGTGTTTATTAAAAAGCATCCAATAATGCAGAATATGTAATGATAAATATTTAATTGATGAGTTGTTAATATATATATATATATATATATATATATATATATATCACAATACAAAATATATGGGTATGGTTTTACACCTAAATTCAGCATATTGACACAAAATGATAATGATAACAACAATAGTTCTACAGTGCTTATTAATCTTTATTTCTATTAATCTCAACATTAACTAATACATTTTTTTAACATTAAGCGTCATATCTGTTAGTTAATGCACTGTGAACTTACATGAACATGATCATTTTTATTAAGTAACATTAACAAATGCTGTAAAAATATATTGCTTATTACTAGTTCATGTCAGTTAACTAATGTTAACATATGAGACATGTGTCCTTGTGATTTTAAATGCCATTATGTTATTATGTTGTAAATCATTGGTTATAGTGAAATGTGAAATGAGAGAAGAAAAGCAACTGAAAAAAAACCAACAACATATAACTCATTTCCTTCCTCCTCTGTTTTCACTTCAAATGAATAGAGATATCCATAAAGCTATGCATAATTTATGGCACTGCATAAGACGATTGCAGATTTGATCTCCGAAATCGAGGGGGGAAAGTGGCTACGTGCCCATTCAGTAATTAGTTTAGTGTATTTTAAGAAATCAACTCTTTCACTTTTTGCTCATGTGCCAACATTCACTGGGCACAATGCAAACATTTGTCAGTGAAATATAAACGGCATTAATTCATCAAGGTAAAAAGGTACAACCTGAAAATACAGTAAACATCTCTTTTATGTAAGCTCTTTGAGGCATTTTGATAAGTTCAAGCTCACACACACTCTCCAGGTGTGATTTCTCAGGACACCAATTTCAGTAATATCTGTAGTAGCAAGTTGGTCTATATATATAAAACACCAGCGAGAGCAATTTGAAATCTCTGCTATTTGCTGCTATCATTGCTCATCTATTTGAGCCAATCACTTGTGGCGTACGTAAATGCCATGTGTCTAACTGCAGAAAATTATGAAAGCTAAAAACATTTTGCTGGTCAAAGTTTAATTTAGTTTACTTACTATAAAAAAGACAACTCTGAAAGGCTTTAAAGGTAGGGTAGGCAATTTCTGAGAGGCTAGCAATAGCATGCTAGCTTTGAAAGCATAAGTCACGCCAAAGCCACGCCTCCTCCAAAACAGCCAGAGCAGAGTCTGCAAAGCGTCACGAGAAATGGCGTTAATTTACCTTTTACCTTTACCTTAAGGCCATTGCACACTGAGTACGAAATTTTCATATGCATTTTTTCGTGTTCGTCAGCCTAAAAATTCGTCACGCACAAAAACCTTGCACACTGAGTCCGATGCGTATTTATTAAACCTTTGAAAAAATTCAAAATGGATTCGTCAAGCAGTGAGGATGATTTTGTTGTCCTCTCTCTAATTGAAAAGAGAAGAAAGAGAAAATATTACGTCCATCCAATCCTGAAATTGCGCCGAGAGGAAGCACCTCCTTATCAAGGAGTTTCGAATTTATCCCGAGCGATTCAAAATTTACCTCAGAATGTCAGTGGGACAGTTTGATGCTTTGCTTGAGATTCTGGAGCCACATTTTAAAAACAAGACAACCAATAATCGATAAAAACCAGTCTTATAAAGCGAAACTATCGCTCATTTAAAAAAAAAGGTAAAGTTTAAGTTAGCTCAAATGGTCGCCTTGCTCTGTTCTGTGATGTGCGTTTGTGACTCTCCTGTTCGAACTCGTTTATCAAAATGAACGAATCTTTTTTTTCGTGTCATTTGGTTCATTCAACGAATGAAATGAACGAGTTGATTCGGGAAAAGAACAGGAGAGTCACGAACGTGCATCGCGGAAGAGAGCAAGGCGACCATTTGAGCTTATAAAACATAAACTTTGTTATTAATTTATTAAATGAGTGATCGTTTCGCTTTATAAGACCCTTATTCATCGTCTAAAATCGTTTAAAGCCTTTTGAACAGTTTGCAGTTTGCACTGAAACTGTCTTTTGGACCTTGAACCGTTTGGACCCCATTGAAGTCCATTATATGGAGAAAATCCTGGAATGGTTTCATCAAAAACCTTAATTTCTTTTCGACTGAAGAAAGAAAGACATGGACATCTTGGATGACATGGGGGTGAGTAAATTATCAGCCAAAGTTTTGTTAAAAGTGAACTACTCTTTTAAGTTCTAACAAGAAACAAGTAACTAATAGTAATGCTTTTTACTAATAAAGACATCTCTCCACAAATAACCATTTTTGTGTCTAAAGATTATTTTCTACTATAAAGAACCTTCATGGAACCATTAAGTCACTTTCAAGCTTATGATTTCATTGTTTAGGGCCTATTCAATTTAATTTCGACATTGAAAAGCATTTTTTTCATATTGAATTGTGTAAAAAAACTCAAATAAAAAAACATTTTCAACAGTTGGAAAAAGGAAACCTGCGCCAAAGTATGAAGTAATTATACAAAAAATAAAAAGTCCTCAATCCTCATATTGTACAGAACTATCATCAGACTTGGCTCTCCTCAATTCATAAGATTTTAACATTATTTAATTCTAGAATATTTGATGTGAAATGACATTACTTCCCTATTGGTAATGCCTCCATGCAGCTATTTCGGTGATACTGTACAAGACCAACTCCTGATCTACTTGAATGGGAGAAGACTGATATCTCTAAAATCGATTGCCAAGATCACAGTAAAACAACAATTAAACCTGAACATCAACCCCCGGTTTCACAGACAAAGCTTAATCCTAGCCGCAGACAGAACTGCATGTTTGAGCTGAAAGCAAACTTGCACTGATGAATCTTAAAATAGGTCAGTGCTATTGTTTTGCCTCGAGATGCACACCAGTAATGTTTTATTTTCTAAGGCACGTCTATAAAAGCTACTTAAATATCCCAATTAGCTAAGGCCAAATCCTGGCTTAATCTAAGCCCTGTCTGTGAAACCAGGCCCAACTGCTCAACGTTCACATTGCCAACTACACTCTCAGAAAAAAGGTACAAAAGCTGTCACTGGGGCTTGACCTTTTCAAAAGGTAAACTTTTGTGCATTTAGGTGCTAATATGTACATTTTAAGTGTTAATATGTACATGTTAGGTGCTAATATGTACAATATGTACATTTTAGGTGCTAATATGTACATTTTAGGTGCTAATATGTACATGTTAGGTGCTAATATGTACAATATGTACATTTTAGGTGCTAATATGTACATTTTAGGAGCTAATATGTAGATTTTAGGTGTTGATATATACATGTTAGGTGCTAATACGTACATTTTAGGTGCTAATATGTACAATTTAAGTGTTAATATGTACATTTTAGGTGCTAATATGTACATTTTAGGAGCTAATATGTAGATTTTAGGTGTTGATATATACATGTTAGGTGCTAATATGTACATTTTAGGTGCTAATAATTACAATTTAAGTGTTAATATGTACATTTTAGGTGCTAATATGTACATTTTACGAGTTAATATGTACATTTCAGGTGCTAATATGTACCATTAAGGTACTAATATACAACCTTTAGGTACAAAGGTGTACCTTTTAAAAAGGTACAGTCCCAGTGACAGCTTTTGAACCTTTTTTTCTGAGAGTGATATCTACTGTAAAATAAGCAATGTGAATGACTTCCAGTCACAATGCTGCTGCAAATTTACATGTATGCATTTATCCAAAGCAACTTACATTGCATTTCAAGGTACACATTTACAATCTTATCAATCCTTGTTTTTCCTGGGATTCGAACCCATGACCTTGGCGTTGCAAGCGGCCGGCAACACTCTACTGTTTGAGCTGCAGGAAAGCTTACTGAAGTATATCTACACACTAGTCAACTCCAAATCCCTGTTAGTGTGAACCTACTTCAGCAGAGGGGTGAGTAATAATGACAGAATTTTCATTTTAGTGTGAAGTTTTAGTTCATTTCATTTTGTTGCTTCGAGCCGATCACTTTCAGTGTAGATATGTTTACTAAGGATTGAAGATTAATACAATAATTTTTCGATTAGTGAAATCAAATGGCAACTACTGTACGCACTGAGAAGTTAAACCTGTAATAAGAACAAGTTACTCGGAGAGGAGGGCAGAAAAAGAGGGAAGAGGACAGAGATAAACTTGCTCACATTTCAGCAACTCAGCAGAAAATGAAATCACACAGAGGCAGCAAAAATGAAGATGTAGGGAGGGGAGGGATGGGAGAGAAAGAAGGAAAAGGAAGAAAAACAAGCCAAATATAGACACTAAGTTCAGCTTGTAGGTAGAGTCTAATTTAACGCTCGATATCTGTAGATTTGCGTGTTTATAATGACACAATAGCTTAAAATGATCACAACTGCATAATACACTGAAATAAGGTTGGTGTAGAAACAATTTTCACTCTCAAATTGCTAAAATTTCACAAATAATTACAAAGAATCGGCAAGTAACGCAGTGAATTAAACGTGATCATTTTAAGTAGTATTTTCTTGTACTCTAGTAATCTTTGTTTTATTTACAATTACGTTTTTATTATTTATATCAATTTCAATTACATCAAAATGTAGCACTAGAATGTCTGGGTAAAATGTAGGTAAAGAAGAAACCGAGTGAGAGACAAAAACTAGCAGCTAGTAGCCTAACCTAGCTTTTAACTTTAACAAACACAGCTATGTAGGAAATATTTTGCCTAGGGCAATGTCAGCTTTTTATGGAAGCTTGTTTCCGCCACTTAATGAAAAATAAAAAAGGTAACTGCGACTTTTTATCTCACAATTCGGACTTTTTTTCTCACATTTGCGTGTTTATATCTCGCAATTCTTTTTTATTTCTCAAAAAAAGATATTTTTTTACTCTTTATTTCTCAGAGTTGCGAGATATAAAGTCAGAATTGCGAGATATGGAGTCAGAATTGCGTGATATAAAGTCGCAGTTGGGTGACAAAGTCGCAATTGTGTGTTATAAAGTCAGAATTGTGAAATATAAAGTTGCAATTGTGTGTTATAAAGTCAGAAATGCATGATATAATTGTCGAAATTGCATGTTATAAAATCAGAATTGTGAGATATAAAGTAGCAATTGCCTGTTATAAAGTCGCAATTTCGAGACATAAAGTCGCAATTGCGTGTTATAAAGTCGAAATTGCATGTTATAAAGTCAGAATTGCGAGATATAAAGTCGCAATTGCAAGATATAAAGTCAGAATTGCGTGTTATAAAGTCAGAATTGCGTGATATAAAGTTGCGTGTTATAAAGACAAAATTGCGTAATATAAAGTCGCAATTGTGTGTTATAAAGTCAGAAATGCCTGATATAAAGTCGAAATTGCGTGATATAAAGTGAGAATTGCGAGATATAAAGTCGCAATTGCGTGTCATAAAGTCAGAATTGTGTGATATAAAGTCAGAATTGCGAGATATAAAGTCAGAATTGCGAGATATAAATTCAGAATTGCGAGATATAAAGTCAGAAGTGTGAGATATAAATTCAGAATTGTGAGATATAAAGTCAGAATTGCGAGATATAAAGTCAGAAGTGTGTGATATAAAGTCGCAATTGTGATATAAAGTCAGAATTGAGTGATATAAAGTCAGAATTGCGAGATATAAATTCAGAATTGCGTGATATAAAGTCAGAATTGCGAGATATAAAGTCACAATTGCGTGTCATAAAGTCAGAATTGTGAGATATAAAGTCGCAATTGCGAGATATAAAGTCAGAATTGCGAGATATAAAGTCGCAATTGCGTGTCATAAAGTCAGAATTGTGAGATATAAAGTCGCAATTGCGAGATATAAAGTCGCAATTACGAGTTATAAAGTCAGAATTGTGTGATATAAAGTCGCAATTGTGAGTTATAAAGTCAGAATTGCGAAATATAAAGTCCCAATTGTGTGTTAAAAAGTCAGAAATGGCTGATTCATGCATGAAGTCAGAATTGTGAGATATAAAATATTCTGAGGGGGGAAAAAGTTTTTTCTCGCAATTGCGAGTTTATATCTAACAATTCGTCTCAATTCTGTATTTTTTTCTCACAATTGCGACTGAGATTCTGAGATAAAAAGTGGCAATTATTTTATTTAATTTTTTTTATTCAGCAGCAGAAACAGGCTAGATTAGCTTTTAGCTGTATTTGTAGAAAATTATTTGATATATTAGGTACAGTTGTTCTCCATTAAATTGGTACTAAAAGAAAAATGAGTAGCGAAGTAGCAAGTTTGCATTACCAAATAGCAGCCATAGATATATACATATTTCACACAATAAGTGACTGATTATTGGACGGCTGTGTTCCTCTGTATGCAGAGAACAAATTAATTCTGGCAACAGAAAAGCCTTGTTTATATTCAGCAAGCAACATCAGAATGTTGTGAAAATCAATGACACCCCCCATTTCTTTCGCACTATGTAATGAAATAAATAAATATGAAATGCACCAACACACAATCTATCCCAACTGTAACCTTCATGCAGGTTAATGTTCCTGCTGAGCCAGATGCTCAGGCTGAGCATGTGACTGACACCATCATGCCAACTTGTCATGGTACAAGGGCACAGGATGACATTTACAGATCCAAATGCATAAAAATATTGGCTTTAAGAGCCACAATATAGATCTAGCATATTATCAAACACATCTTGTATTGAGCCAATAGAATAGATGTCGGTACACAGACAAGCATGCAACCACAAACAGATACACTGGGTTGCATAGCCTCTCCATCTCCAGCATGAACCCACCTGTGAGGCAGCAGCGTGCCTGACGTAAGAGAGCGCCTCGCACCGATCAAAAGCAGTGTGAGGCATAGAGAAATCACCAGGACCATCTGGAGACAGACCTACTACTCCTATAAATGGACACAGAAGATTTGTAGGGATGGATCTGGTTCATTTACCAAGGCAAGATGTCCAGAAATAAGCAAGAAGGGAATCAAGGGGCTCGAGCCGATACAAAAGAGAAGCTGTGACCGTTTTGATTGTTGATTTATTATTAGGACACAATGTTGCTTATTAACAGTGTTTGCTAATGCAACCATTACTGGTGTTAATGCTCATGGGTTTAATCCAAATCACCAGCCTGTGGTACAGTGTGTAACTAATTTGTGCTTCAGAAGTTCAAGGATTTTGATACATACAAGTTGATAGTGAGGATTGGACCCTAAACTAAAGTGTAAAGTGAGTTAACAGTAGGGTTGTGTATCGTTTGAATTTGAACGATTCTGATTCCGATTCCTTGTTTCGATTCCGGTTCCCAACGATTCTTAATTCCGATTCTTTTAATAGGCAGGGTCAAAAAAGTTTAGCTAACCTTGCTAACCAAACCAAATACTCCTTTTGTCACAAATTTTGCATTTTGCCGACATTTTGTTGTTTTTAGAAAAGTGAAGCCACACTTTGGACCAAGCTACTCATGTTCGACTCGCACGGTTATGCCAACACTTCCGGTAGACGCTTCTTCGTTGGTGTTGTTCAGCGGTTTCTTCTTCTGCTCGGCGGACTGTGAATATCGAAGCTAGGAATCGAAATTTTAACTTTTGAACGATTCCGGGAAAAACTAAAAGTTAGTCCCGGTTCCAATCGATACTCGATTCTCGATACCCAACCCTAGTTAATAGCTTATTATGTTTGATGATATCAATGAAACAAAAAGTTAGGTGTTAATACGTCAAAGTGTTAGCCTCAGAATCAACTTTGCATCACGCCGACAAGTTATTAGAGAACGGTTTGGTCAGCTTTTAATAACTTCTTGCCGACATGGTCTGAAGGTGATCTGTGCCAATTTTGGTGAAATCCGACCAACATCAAGGAGGAGTTTGAAAAAGTAGGTCCTCCAAATGGCGAATTGCAATTTCAAATAATTGGTATTATTCATATCTCTATTAGAGCCAGACCGATATATCGGCATGCCGATATTATCGGCTGATATTAGGCATTTTCCAAACAATCGGTATCGGCAGTTATAATGGCCGATAGGTGAATATTTCAAAAATAAAATAAACACTTGTTGAGTTGGTCACGATACATACATTGCTTGAATAACAATTAAAAGAACATCCCCATCAGTTCTCTTAACTCAAATAAGCATGACAAAATTTGTGACTATCATGTCCAGTTTTGCTGCAGTTAAATAAACCGATCAGCCAAATCAGCCAACCCGATCTCACGACCAAGTCGTACGAATTTGACGAATGATTAAAAAGTGGCTAATTCGTAAGACCTCACTCGTACGAATTAGTACGATTTTGCTAAATCGTACATATTTTACGAATTGGTCAATTCGTATGAATGACCTACCCCTTGCCCCGCCCTTAAACCTAACCATCACGTGGGTTTAGACAAATCGTACAAATTCGTACGAGTGAGGTCGTATGAATTAGTACGAATTAGCCACTTTTTAATCATTCGTCAAATTCGTACGAATTGGGCGTGAGATAGTGTTGAATCAGCTAGTAATAATTGTGTTACGTTGTTACAGTGTAGTTGACTGACTGTCCTTTTAACTTTTGACAATGTGACTGAAGTATTTCTGAACTATTTAATGCCACTATCATCAGTCTGTTCTGTTGTGACTATACAAGAAACAAGTTTCTTTTTAAACTGCATTATCATATTATTTTAGTTAAACCTCAGAAATAACTACTAATGTTAGGAAATAACTAATGTTAGGGAAATCTGTTAATGTTTTGATGTGCGTTTCTGAAAATTTAAAAAGATATATATCGGCCGATAGATCGGAATATCGGATTTTAAAACCAAAAAATATTTGTATCGGCCTTCAAAATCCTTTATCGGTCGGGCTCTAGGAATCTATTTAAGGGGTGATGAACTGAGAAATCAAAATTTCCTTGAGCTTTTGACATCGTAGAGGTCATCATATTTTAAGAATATCCTGTAAGTTTCAGAACTGAAAATGTCCTTGCTAGTCCAATAAAAGCTTTTATTGTTACCAGGCTCAACAAACGACTCGTTTTTAACGACTCGTTTTTAACAAGATTAAACAATCTTGTAAACAAGACTGGATTTGCAGACCGATTAAGTAAAGAAAAGTTAAGTAAAGAACGGTGCTGTGCCGTCTATATTGCATCCGACAGGGATGATGCAACACACGGACTCTGGGTCGAACATGTATGGGCGAATCATTCCGGTTGCCATTTTACAACATTGGACGTTTTCAAAACAATTTCCCCCGAGTTCATCGACGGGTGAGTCGGAACTCATTATAATATGCAAAACTGTTATCCACTCACAGCAGTGGGCGTTTACTTCCAAGTCTTCAGTGCGAGACGCCCACAAAAACCGAGCGTTTTTCAGCTAGGCTCAAAACTAGGGTACAAAATAGCCTATTACTTATTCATTTTGATGTTTTTGAATGCAAAAACCAAGCGAACGTCATAAGTTGACCTCAGACAACAATATAATAAAATTTCAAAAAGCCAGATCATGACCGCTTTAAGACATATTCAAGTTTCATTAAAATAGCCCAAATTAATCAAAAGCAAATATTAGAAATTTCATTATAAATCAATAAAACCACTAGATGGCACTTTTTTGCGTACCATTAGGCTGATGACAGATACCAGACCAGGTCAGGAATCAGACAGACTGGCTAAACCAAGCGTCCGCCAGCTGTCTCACATCACTGAGGCCAGATAAATCCCATCACATAGAGACTCTTTCACCTAGATCATCATCTAGATGATGGAAATACAAAAAAACTCCCAAACCCATTTAAGGCTAAAAATTGAATCGATGTTCAACAAATAAAAAATAGATGTAATACAGATGAACAAATGATGAAGCTCGGATTGCTGAATATTCGATCCCTAACTTCATGAACTTATTGTAAATGATATGACAACAGATTATAACCTAGACGTGTTGTGTCTGACAGAAACCTGGCTAAAGCCAGACAAGTCCAACCCCAAGATTCAGACTGATCTCATGAAATGGCGTATGTAATGGCGCCAATTCGTATTTCCATTTTTGGCGTGCTATCCACACGCATAATCGCTTTTCAGCGTGTTTATGAACGCCGTTGACTTAACGTTACATTACTGTATTTATAAATATATGACCTACCCCAACCCCATCCCTAAACCTACCCGTCACTGGGGTTTATGAGTCCATTAAATGGATACTCCACTTTTTTTGGAAATAGGCTAATTTTACAACTCCCCCAGAGTTAAACATTTGGGTTTTACCGTTTTCGAATCTATACAGCCGATTTTTTAATATTTAGAAGAATATCAGTAACCTGACAGTTTCTGGTCTCATTGACTTCCATAGTAGGAAAAAAAATATACTATGGAAGTCAATGAGACCAGAAACTGTCTGGTTACTGATATTCTTCTAGATATCCGAAAATCGGCTGAATGGATTCGAAAACGGTAAAACTCAACCGTTTAACTCTGGGGGAGTTGTAAAATGAGCCTATTTCCAAAAAAAAGTGGAGTATCCCTTTAATGAGTCACCTGTTTTGCAGATTTGTGCTGTTTTGGGGGATTCTATTCAGGGGGTTGAATCATTTTGAGACTACAGAAGTCATTAAAAGTTGCAATTAAAAGAAACATTTGTTGTGTTGAGCTACTTCAATAACTTTTGTTTAATTTGTTCATTGCAAACAGCTGAAAGTTGCCAATAAACCTGATTTGCAATGGCGGTTGAATAATTTCAAATACAACTGTAGTGTAAATAGAATCTATTGATATTTGCACTTAGTGTAAATAGCATCTATCACTAAGAAAATAGGCTATTTTCACTTAGTCTAAAGAGCATCTATCTCTATTTGCACTTAGTGTAATGACATCTATTGCTATTTGTACTTAGTTTTGATTACTGTTGCCTTTCTTTATTAACTGATCAGACATGTAAAAAGAAATGCTCAGAACACTTAGCACAGTAACACCCTAGCAAACCCCTAGAACACTTCAGCATTGTGCACAGGCAAGCATTTTTGTCAGTTTTTGTATTTTTTTCTTGTATTTACAACCACCTAATGCATTTTGAAGATGTATATTGCTGTTCAGAGTATTTTGGTGTTAATTAAAAGAGTATTTAGCGTGCTGTTGAAATCCTTTTTTGCATCTGTACATTGTTTTAGGGGGATAACATGATATTTGATGTTTTGTATGTTCGTTTATTTCTATCAGCCATAGATTCACATGTGGAAGATACATGGACAGCTCAGCTCATATTTTAACGCACGGCAGGAGGCAGATTTGTTAAGTCTCAACCTCATGTACAAGCAGCAGATCAATTTCACTGCAGACGCAGCAGCTGTAGAGGAAGCACTGTGTTTGCCTTGAGGGAATCCATTATCTTGCACCATGTTAGGATAAGGCAGGATGGGGTGTGAGTGAAAAAACAAAATAAAGATTTCGATAGATGACGAAAACATAGTGATGCAACAACGAATGCTACTGAAGAAGGTTGGGATCATAAATTGTTCATCTCATCTCATTACAATACACATTCATAATAATACATTCACTACTGCCACTTCAACAAAAAGGAAAATGTATGTGAACTAGAGTTGCACATTGGGATAAATGTGTATATGTCAGATTTAAACACTGATGTCTACGATATCAAAATAGAAGAAAAAAAACTTTTGAAAGTAACATGGCGCATCAAATACTGATGTATCGATTATATTGTTTAAAATGTATTTGTCATCAAATCATTCATTCAATAGATTCATTCAGAAATAACTGGGCTGATCGAGAATGTTGGCAGGCAGCTTTTTATTAAAAAACCTTGGCGGGTAAAGAGTTACAATGTTCCTGCACATTCCTATTAATGAAATTATTAATTTATGAATAATAAATTAATAATCGATACTCTACTTTTAAACGTTAGGATATTGCAAGTAAGACACTGAAGATGAACAGAAGATTAAAAAAAAATGTAATTCTGCATTTCAAAAGTAAAAATTTGCATTAATCACAGTTGAATAAAATTCGTCATAATGCAGAAATGTTGTCAGAAAATATTTCTCTATATTCCATATTATCTCTTGTGTCGCGTAACACGAGAACGAACCTCATTGGTTCTTACAGAAGCTCAAATGTGATGCGTAACACGAGAACGAACCTCATTGGTTCTTACAGAAACTCAAATGTGATGCGTAACACGAGAACGAACCTCATTGGTTCTTACAGAAGCTCAAACGTGATGCGTAACACGAGAACGAACCTCATTGGTTCTTACAGAAACTCAAATGTGATGCGTAACACGAGAACGAACCTCATTGGTTCTTACAGAAGCTCAATCGTGATGCGTAACACGAGAATGAACCTCATTGGTTCCCACAGAAGCTCAATCGTGATGCGTAACACGAGAACGAACCTCATTGGTTCTTACAGAAACTCAAACGTGATGCGTAACACGAGAACGAACCTCATTGGTTCTTACAGAAGCTCAATCGTGATGCGTAACACGAGAACGAACCTCATTGGTTCTTACAGAAGCTCAATCGTGATGCGTAACACGAGAATGAACCTCATTGGTTCCCACAGAAGCTCAATCGTGATGCGTAACACGAGAACGAACCTCATTGGTTCTTACAGAAACTCAAACGTGATGCGTAACACGAGAACGAACCTCATTGGTTCTTACAGAAGCTCAAATGTGATGCGTAACACGAGAATGAACCTCATTGGTTCTTACAGAAGCTCAATCGTGATGCGTAACACGAGAACGAACCTCATTGGTTCTTACAGAAACTCAAACGTGATGCGTAACACGAGAACGAACCTCATTGGTTCTTACAGAAGCTCAATCGTGATGTGTAACATGAGAATGAACCTCATTGGTTCTTACAGAAGCTCAATCGTGATGCGTAACATGAGAATGAACCTCATTGGTTCTTACAGAAACTCAAACGTGATGCGTAACACGAGAACGAACCTCATTGGTTCTTACAGAAGCTCAATCGTGATGCGTAACACGAGAACGAACCTCATTGGTTCTTACAGAAGCTCAAATGTGATGCGTAACACGAGAATGAACCTCATTGGTTCCCACAGAAGCTCAATCGTGATGCGTAACATGAGAACGAACCTCATTGGTTCTTACAGAAACTCAAACGTGATGCGTAACACGAGAACGAACCTCATTGGTTCTTACAGAAGCTCAATCGTGATGCGTAACACGAGAACGAACCTCATTGGTTCCCACAGAAGCTCAAATGTGATGCGTAACACAAGAAAGAACCTCATTGGTTCTTACAGAAACTCAATCGTGATGCGTAACATGAGAATGAACCTCATTGGTTCCCACAGAAGCTCAATCGTGATGCGTAACACGAGAACGAACCTCATTGGTTCTTACAGAAGCTCAATCGTGATGCGTAACACGAGAATGAACCTCATTGGTTCCCACAGAAGCTCAATCGTGATGCGTAACACGAGAACGAACCTCATTGGTTCTTACAGAAGCTCAAATGTGATGCGTAACACGAGAACGAACCTCATTGGTTCTTACAGAAGCTCAATCGTGATGCGTAACATGAGAACGAACCTCATTGGTTCTTACAGAAGCTCAATCGTGATGCGTAACACGAGAACGAACCTCATTGGTTCCCACAGAAGTTCAATCGTGATGCGTAACACGAGAATGAACCTCATTGGTTCCCACAGAAGTTCAATCGTGATGCGTAACACGAGAACGAACCTCATTGGTTCTTACAGAAGCTCAATCGTGATGCGTAACACGAGGACGAACCTCATTGGTTCCCACAGAAGCTCAATCGTGATGCGTAACATGAGAACGAACCTCATTGGTTCTTACAGAAGCTCAATCGTGATGCGTAACACGAGAACGAACCTCATTGGTTCTTACAGAAGCTCAATCGTGATGCGTAACATGAGAATGAACCTCATTGGTTCTTACAGAAACTCAAACGTGATGCGTAACACGAGAACGAACCTCATTGGTTCTTACAGAAACTCAAACGTGATGCGTAACACGAGAACGAACCTCATTGGTTCTTACAGAAGCTCAATCGTGATGCGTAACACGAGAACGAACCTCATTGGTTCTTACAGAAGCTCAAATGGAGGGACAGAAATCACTCAGATTTCATCAAAAACATCTTCATTTGTGTTCTGATGATGAATGAAAGTCTTAAAGTAATTAAAGGCGAGTAATTAAAGACAATATTTACATTTTTGGGTGAACTATCCCTTTAACATTAGAATAATCAAGAAAAAAAAAATGGATGTTCAGGGAACATTCAGAAATAACGTTTTCATAACTCAATGGGACCGTTAGCTAAAGAACATATGTTCATATGTCCTTAGAACATATTTTAAGCTGAGATTCTCAGAAATAAAAAACACACAATATACACATATTTATATAACTACACACAACAACAAACAACAGGAGTTGCAACCATAACAGACAGTCACGTTGACAAGCTCTTGTGTGAGGGGATTATTAAGAGATAGACAAGAACAAGGAGATTTTTTCATTGGTAATATCTTCAGGATAGATATAGCACATAAACTGAACAGGTTGAAACATTATAGTATGCATGTGTGTTCATGTTGTATCGAAATAGACAGAGTATACTATGAATGGCAGTGCATTCGGCTGCATGCTTGTAGTAAGCGTTCGGGTCAAAACTAATCTATACTTTGGGCTTTTCAGTAAAATAGTTTCACTATTTCAGCCACCAGTTCCAACGTTACCTTACATTAACACAAATGTCTCCGCCATCGTGACCTTGAACAAACATGGTCGGACTAAAAAAGATGTTGAAAAAACATTGAAAAATGAATTCTTCCCACTAGTCGTAGCTTTATTCTTCGCTCCCCTCCTCCACCGCGCGAGTCTCCCGTTAGCGTCAGATCCATGACTAGCTGTTTTTGTCGGTCTAATCTCTGTGTTCTTACGGCAGAGCTTCATGAAAGAATACCCTTTCTAAAGAGGGATTATGATTCCCTGGCAGATGGAGAGGGGTCAAGACGACATGGGTGAAATTATCATGATGTACAATATAAAAGTGGACTCAGACAATGTTGGTGAAGCCAACCAAATGGGCCTTACCAAGCTACTCATAATTTTAAAGTGGCTACTTTAGTGGCTACCTACTCAAAAACATAGGTTTTATACTACAAGCTACAAGATCTTATCTTAAATCTATGTGTTATATAATTGAACTTTAATAAAATTATTATTATTATTATTACTATGCTTCAAGTAGTTAAAGGAGTAGTTCACTTTTAAAAAAAGTTTTGCTGATAATTTACTCACCCCAAGTTATCCAAGATGTCCATGTCTTTCTTTCTTCAGTCGAAAAGAAATTAAGGTTTTTGATGAAAACATTCCAGCATTTTTCTCCATATAATGGACTTCAATGGGAACCAAACGGTTGAAGATCCAAAAGACAGTTTCAGTGCAAACTGTAAACTGTTGAAAGGGCTTTAAATGATTCAAGACGATGAATAAAGGTCTTATCAAGCGAAACGATCACTCATTTAATAAAAAAATAACAAAGTTTAAGTTTTATAAGCTCTAATGGTCGCCTTGCTCTGTTCTGTGATGCGCGTTCGTGACTCTCCTTTTCAAACTCGTTCAGCAAAATGTCATTTGGTTGATTCAACAAACGAAATGAACGAATTGACTCGAAAAAAGATTCGTTCATTATGACGAACGAGTTCGAACAGGAGAGTCACAAACACGCGTCACAGAACAGAGCAAGGCGAGCATTTGAGCTTATAAAACTTAAACTTTTTTATTTATTTTTTAAATGAGCGATGACTTCTCTTGATAAGACCCTTATTCATCATTTTGAATCATTTAAAGCCCTTTGAATAGTTTGCAGTTTGCACTGAAACTGTCTTTTGGACCTTGAACCGTTTGGACCCCATTGAAGTCCATTATATGGAGAAAATACTGGAATGTTTTCATCAAAAACTTTAATTTCTTTTCGACTGAAGAAAGAAAGACATGGACATCTTGGATGACATTAAATTATCAGCAAAAGTTTCTTTTTAAAAGTGAACTCCTTTAATAAAAACATGCACCGAGTGGTTTAATCGGTCTTCTGAATATGGAAATCGAAAGCTCCCATTTACCTGTATGTGCGCAGCTTATCAATATTTATAAGTGAATTAAAGTCTAAATTAATTCTGTTCATCATATAAAGTGCCTGTGTCTCTCCAGAAGACTTGCATTATATTTTCACAAACTTTTTATGAACAAGATTTGGTGTAAGAGAAACATAAAATATTTGAATTTGCATTTCAAATATGAACGAAAGTTCATGAGGGTGTTATGTAAGTAATTGATGACATAATTTTCATTTTTGGGGAAAGTTTTAAAACCTTATCCATTTAAAGGTTAGGTATTCTTTTATAGCCTATCACAAAATACTATAATAAAGCAAAAAATAATGACTGTTGCAAATTAGTTTCACAGGATACATCCCCATCTGACAATATATTTAGGGTAAGTATGTAAAGATTGAGCCTGGAACTAACATCTGGGGAATATAGTGCAGTAATAATATCGATTAAAAAAAGTGAATTAACATTAAAGCTGAATCATATATTCTCAGATCAAGTCTGAAGTGCATTAAGAGAAAGTATTGAAACAAGGAAAAATCTGATCCCAGTAATCAGAGAAACCATTTCCCCCATGACAGCTGTCATACTGAGCTTTGATTACACACTTGGATTTTTAATTGACTCAGTGTGATGGTGTGTGTGTTTTGGACAAGTGAGCTAATTTTCTTAAAGGCATATTTCACCAACATGAAAACCTGTCAAAAACTACTAATCCTAAAATAGCTTCGTACACTGAAAAAAATAATATGCTTTATCTAATCAATAAAATTGTGGCAACATATTACAAGCAATATTATTAATTAAATTGTACAAATTAGAATTAATTAGAATGTTAATTCAATTCTAATTTGTTCAACTATTACTCAATTCTAATTTGTTCAATTTAATAAATAATATTGCTTGTAATCTGTTGCCACAATTTTATTGATTAGATAAAGCATATTCATTTTTACAGTGTAGGAGGAATATACTGTAAAAAAATGAATAATTGTGGCAACAGATTACAAGCAATATTATTAATTAAATTTAACAAATTAGAATTGAGTAATACTTATTCAAATTACTCTTTAAAAGTTAACCATTTAAACTGAGTAAAGTTTACACCAAAAAATGTAACAAAAATATTTCACTAACAGACAGACGTCAAAGATTAATTAAGAGCTCTTTATTTCATATTGCCAACATTGAAAACAACGAAGGAGAAAACCCTAATTTTAAAACAAACACCGATCACCATAATTTTGACTTCAATTTATGATTTTTTTTTTTTTTTGGTTGTTGTTGTAAGTTTTACTCATTTTAAATGGTTAACTTTTAAGGAATTAATTTGATTAATTATTACTCAATTCTACTTTGTTAAATGTAATTAATAATATTGCTTGTAATCTGTTGCCACAATTGTTTGATTAGATAAAGCATATTCATTTTTACAGTGTAGATCAAAGTTGTTTTTCACTGACAATATTTCCTTGAATTAATAATTCAAATCTTGTTAATACTAATTAAGGCGTACACATCGGTGTGTGGATAAATTAGCCTAGATTGTTTTTAAAATGTTAAGCACTGTTTTTACTCAATACACTGAAAAAAATAAATGCTTTATCTAATCAATAAAATTGTGGCAAATTGTGGCACACACAAAGGTGGGGTGTAAAAGAGGCCTACACTCTGCTGTAAATATGAATGAGTGATTGTGAGTGTGTGCTGAGTCATGAGTCTGCAGGCTGAGCTCCCACAGGAACACTGACAGAAAACTGCAGAGGAACACACAGATATAGAAGCTGCGCACCATTGACAAAACATCTATCTATACATCTATACATCTATACATCTATCTATACATCTATCTATCTATCTATCTATCTATCTATCTATCTATCTATCTATCTATCTATCTATCTATCTATCTATCTATACATCTATCTATCTATCTATCTATCTATCTATCTATCTATCTATCTATCTATCTATATATCTATCTATCTATCTATAGTATCTATCTATCTATCTATCTATCTATCTATCTATCTATCTATCTATCTATCTATCTATCTATCTATCTATCTATCTATCTATACATACATCTATCTATCTATCTATCTATCTATAGTATCTATCTATCTATCTATCTATCTATCTATCTATCTATCTATCTATCTATCTATACATACATCTATCTATCTATACATCTATCTATCTATCTATCTATCTATCTATCTATCTATCTATCTATCTATCTATCTATCTATCTATCTATCTATAGTATCTATCTATCTATCTATCTATCTATCTATCTATCTATCTATCTATCTATCTATCTATCTATCTACAGTATCTATCATCTACCTCATCTCTCTACCTCTCTCTCTACCTATCTACCTATCTATCTATCTATCTATCTATCTATCTATCTATCTATCTATCTATCTATCTATCTATCTATCTATCTATCTATCTACAGTATCTATCATCTACCTCATCTCTCTACCTCTCTCTCTATCTATCTATCTATCTATCTATCTATCTATCTATCTATCTATCTATCTATCTATCTATCTATCTATCTATCTATCTATCTATCTATCTATCGTTCTATCTATCTATCTATCTATCTATCTATCTATCTATCTATCTATCTATCTATCTATCTATCTATCTATCTATCTATCTATCTATCTACAGTATCTATCATCTACCTCATCTCTCTACCTCTCTCTCTATCTATCTATCTATCTATCTATCTATCTATCTATCTATCTATCTATCTATCTATCTATCTATCTATCTATCTATCGTTCTATCTATCTATCTATCTATCTATCTATCTATCTATCTATCTATCTATCTATCTATCTATCTATCTATCTATCGTTCTATCTATCTATCGTTCTATCTATCTATCTATCTATCTATCTATCTATCTATCTATCTATCTATCTATCTATCTATCTATCTATCTATCTATCTATCTATCGTTCTATCGTTCTATCTATCTATCTATCTATCTATCTATCTATCTATCTATCTATCGTTCTATCTATCTATCTATCTATCTATCTATCTATCTATCTATCTATCTATCTATCTATCTATCTATCTATCTATCTATCTATCTATCTATCTATCTATCTATCTATCTATCTATCTATCTATCTATCTATCTATCTATCTATCTATAGTATCTATCTATCAGTCGTTCTCTCTCTCTCTCTCTCTCTCTCTCTCTCTCTCTATCTATCTATCTATCTATCTATCTTGTTGCTGGCTGATTTTTCTATTTGTTGACATGAAACTGATAAATTCAGATGGTCAATATATTTGACAGTTTTTCTCAATCACTTTTTGGCACATTCATCTTACAGTAATATTCTCTAAACTGTAAGCTCAAGTGTCAAAACTGTTTGCTGGACCTTCAGAACTCTATGGCATGTCTGCAAAACATAGTAACTCACCCAAAACTTTACAGTTTTTCTCCGTCGCTTTGGTGCATTTCTCACATCACTATTTACATTTGCACAACAGTTAATGCAGTTCTCAAAACAATTAGTACAAACTGCAAAACTTAGTTGATAACATGCAAAAGTGTGTCACTTGCTCAAAATGGATAACTCACTCCTCAAAAGCAAGTATTCATGTCATTGAAAGTGTCAGTGTCGTCAAGATGAAAAGTCCTAACACCAGTGTTTATGAACAAGATAGTCAAATGGCTTTGTCATGTTTTCATTATGACAGTTTACTCTGTAAGTGTTTGACAATGCAAAAAAAATCAGATCTTGGTGACACTACCTGAAAATGCTCAAGACAGTCCTATAAACTATTTGCACAGCCATTTGAAAACTACAGTAAAGTTTCACATTACTGTATTTACTGAAGTACAGTAATTGAGTACAAGACACTGAATATGTATGTTTCACATTTTTTACTGCATGGTCTTTGCAATTCTAATTTGTTCAGAGCATTGTGCAAAAGAAAAAATACACCCTTATTTACAACAAACATAAACTCCCTTTGGGTAGATCAGTGCACAACGGTAAACAATATCAGTACATATTGGAACTGAACATACACCATACATATACTGTAAATCATTCATGCACATCTCTTCTCATCAGTGAAAGCTGAGGTTCACCAGTTAGAAACTGTTCAAATTAGGATTAAAAAAAAAAGTTTTTTAAAAGATTAAAAAAAATGTAAAATTTGCTTGACGGATTTTGACAACTAGTTCAACATTTTTGTATTTGATGACTCAAGCAATGAAATGAGGACTATTAGTTTTATATGGAATGACTATTCAGCATTCACAAGTATAGTTAATTTGGACTGACATGACATAAGCAAATGATAATGTTATAAAACAGCAGAGAGTTGTATGAAAGCAATTGATGCATGTCCAAAAGCATTTGCAATTTGTTGGAAGGAATGAGAAACTGCTACTATGATGTGCACAAATGACTAAATGTTGTGGAGGTTGAACTAACTGTTGTGCAAATGTAAATAGTGATGTGAGAAATGCACCAAAGCGACTGAGAAAAACTGTAATTGTGTCAGTTAATTGGCCAATGCCACCAAAATAAAAAGTGTTTTCGTCATTGTGTGAGCCATGGTCAAAATGCTTAGATGCTTTTTCACCATGGAAAAATTTGTTATATACAAGTTTCATGTTTTTTTCTACTTTTTTGTTGACTCTAACTGCTTTCTTTACTGAACAAGAATGTCAGTTTGTCTGTGTAAATACAGATTCAGAGAGTAGGTAAAAATTCAACAATATGCAGTACACAAAAAATTTAATTGTATTTGTATTGATATGTCCATTTATTTTTGCAGCAATGTGCCGCTTGTTCATTTTTACTCTCTACTATGTCTTTCTCTAACACTACATAGTATAATATTCTTAGTTACATATTGCTTTTCCATGACAAGGATTTTTAGTTTACATGTAACACGATTCCAGAAAAAAAGTACTGTAAAAATACAAATGTATTCATACAGTACTGATGTAGTGCTTCTGTTCAGAGATGGTGGTGATTTTGCAGTCAGCAAACCCAGTTTCCAAACTTGACTGGTTGGTTGATAAGATTGTGATTCCTATTTCATTACAACAGCAGGCCATTTCCCAATTTAGCAAACATTATTAAATATTTATGGAATATAACAGATTTTGATCACTGAATGGATCATTTTGCATGTAAATAGGTTTAGAAGTTGTGAAGAGATTGACAGTTTCACAACAATTTTATATCAACAAGCCGTACATTTAATCATTGTGCTGCAAATTGTAGACAACTGTACTTACTCTTGTGCCAAAGCACATCCAATTTACTTAAATCAATAAGAATTTCAAATCTGCTGTGAACAAGAAACTAATTGTGTTGAGAAAAACTGAGAATTGAGCCAAAGCGATTGAGAAAAAAAACTGTATTAAGTTGGATGTGCAACTTTGAGATAATTAATCACTATATTTGTAATGAAACTCTTACAGTAAATCGTAACTAAAGTCACATTAAACTATTATAGGATATCTTTTTCAGAATCTTAATGTTTTATTTTTTTTCAATAAATATTGATGGAACAAAAATTCTATGATAAATACACACACACACACACATATATTGTATATATAATATTGTTAAACCACATGCCTTCACCCATCAATACTGTCAGCAAGTGATCTATTCCAATGAGGATGTCGGGTGGATTCAATAATTATTATCAGTCCATGCATCCATCCATCTATCTAGATACCATGATAAGCAGCACATGATGTAGGATTTAAGCTACATATTATTGACAAGTCCATCAGCTGTAGTAAGCATTATCTGCTCGAGAATTGATGATCGGGATGCTTAGCTCAGCACTGAGGACTCCTGGAAATGTCTTTTTCAGTGGCATGAGAGCACTGCACACTATAAAGTGCTATAGGAAATATCAAGTTTCGTTCATTTATTTATGTCTTGATAATATATATGTTTCAATTGGACACCAAATCTCCATAAAAGGGCTGAGAAAACTGAAGGTGACTACACTTAAACTTGAGCTGATGACTTGAGTTGCAATTTTTTCATGGATTAGATAAATGGTGTGTTTTATTTAAAAGCAAAATAAATGACTGATCCCAGTTTAATGTGCGAAGACAACTCTAAGTATGCAATTTATAACTTGACTGGGTAAAGCACTGTCCAAATTCCCCTTTTAGCTCAACCAATCGTGTAAGTTAATTGCGATTAATCGCATCCAAAATAAAAGTCTGTGTTTACATAATATATTTGTGTGTGCTGTATATAATTATTTTGTATATATAAACACACACACATGCATGTATATGTTTAAGAAAATGTGTTATTCCTATATAAAATATTTCTATTTATATAATATAGATTATGTATATATATATATATATATATATATATATATATATATATATATATATACAGAATTTAAGCGCAAATAATTCTTAAATATATACATGCATGCATATATATTTATAAATACAAAATAATTATATACAGCACACTCAAATATATTATGTAAACACAGACTTTTATTTTGGATGCAATTAATCGCAATAACTTTTGCACATCCCTAATATATAACTTATACACTATATATTTGTGAATTACATTTTTATTTCTTCGGGACTTTAAAGAGTAAAAGCATTTTTGTAATAATTTTCATGTAGGGCCTATTAATATCCTTTTTATAGCTTGTAACGAAACTTGTAACGAAAACGAGACATTTCCCTACTTCACAGTTTGTAAAATAGGCCTTATCAAACTCTCAGTGTGATTTGAATGAATTACCTCATCCGTCGACAAACAGCCAGTGAATCCCAGAGCTGGTGCAAACATATCCCCATCTTTAAAAGTATATCGCTGCAAAGTTATTTACAACGTATTTTCACTTCTAATAATCGAAGAAAGAAAATAAATTCCGTGTGAATTTAGCGGGGCCTTGAATCACGTTGAATCTCTTCTCACGTCACGTTACGTGTGCGCGACACAGGTGCACGAGCAACTACTGGGCTGGCTGCAGTTCACCTTACGGCCACAGGTGTCGCTAATAACACGGGTTTCTGAATTCTACACATAGATCAATCAAGGCATTACAGTGAGACTCTCTATAAATACGCCTTGAAATTGTGTGTATTATGAAAGCCATGAAAACAACAGTTTAATTAAATTTAAATGTATTTTTAAATTGCAATTATTATTAATTGCATTAATATTATTAATTTATTATTAATTGCAATTAATCACATCTAACAAAAAAGTTTTTGTTTACAGTGTGTGTGTATAGCATATATATATTATATATATAGAAGACATATAATAAATATATATATATATATATATATATATATATATATATATATATATATATATATATATGAAGAGTTCAGATGCAAAAGCCTCTAAATGCCATTTGGAATTTTCTTCTAAAATGACAATTTTTATCAAACTTGTATATTTAAGTTCAGTAATTTCACTTAAATGACAATTAATAGGTAATCTTCATTGCCATTTAAGTGAAATTACTGAACTTAAATATACAAGCTTGATAAAAATGATCATTTTAGAAGAAAATTTCAAATGGCACTTATAGAGGCTTTTGCATCTGAACTCTTCATATATATATATATACACACACACACATATATACCCTATTATGTAAACAAAACTTTTGATTTTACAGCACTATTGCAAACATATAGCATTTGAGGCAACTCTGCTGCAAACGGTTTACCAAAAAGCTTGTTTCTATTGGAAAAATTTCATGTTCAATGTTCACTAGAAGTTTACAACAAGAGTTTGGTGAAACAGAAACGCCATATGTTTAACATTGATGACGGCAGCCTGCAAAAACCACTGAACATTGCACATACAGCAAAGTGCACCAATGCACAGCCCGTCGCAACATCCGACTTCATCCATCATTTACAATCCTAAAGTTGTATAAAGTTAATTGTTCAAAAATGAAATGTGATCTACAATATGCGAGAAGCTGGACTTAACCACAGTAGACTTCATAAAGAAGTTGCAATAATAAATAACACTGTCAGCATTTTGATTTCAACATTTGTCTCTCTAAACCACAAAGAAAAACATGAATATAATGTAAAAAAAAAAAAACATGCATGTTTCCATTAGATGTGAAAATACATAATAATGTTTTGAAAATTTTCACTTCAATATTAGTGTGTGTATATTGTACACGTTGCAATAAAATATGCACCATTGCTTGAAGAATTAAAGCGGTACAGTGTATACAGTGATAGACAAGACTAATAGATGGTCTTTCCCAAGGGAAGCACAAGGCAATAATTCTCCTTTAGCATATAAATCCTTCTTAAGGAGCATGCATGGAATTAAAAATAAAATGCAAAAATGCTGTCTCTGCACAAAAGAACAAGGCCAGCTTTAAACACAAGTGATGCACATATGTGTATTTGTGTCACAAAAGGAGAGTTTATGAGAGAATGTTTGTTTCCACAGAGGTTTTCAAATCACACTTTTACAGCAAAGGCAGTAACTTTGACTTAAATTGCATTTCGACACATATATCTCATGTAACAGAGGGGATTGACTGAATATGCTCAGATTAAGAGATAACAGCGTGAAAACTGACTTTATAAAACCCTTTGAAGCCGTTTCTCTCAGCATCGTCACTGCATCAGAGTACAAGCCTCCACAAATAGACTCTCTAGTCTAATCAATCATAACTTTAAGCAAGAATTGTGACTTTATCCACAATGGAAGTGCGAGCAATCAATGAGTGTGAGAACGAACACTGCAGAGGTTTTCAATAGCCTTATATTTAAAGAAGAATTTGCTGGAAGTTATGTACACACTGTAAAAATGAATATGCTTTATCTAATCAATATAATTGTGGCAACAAATAACAAGCAATATTATTCATTAAATTTAACAAATTAGAATTGATTAATAATCAAAATATTCCTCAAAAGTTAACCATTTAAAATGAGTAAAGTTTACACCAAAAAATGGAACAAAAATTTTAAAACAAACCTAAAACAAACACCGATCACCATAATGGTGACTTCAATTGATGTTTTTTTGGTTGTTGCTGTAAGCTTTACTCATTTTAAATGGTTAACTTTTAAGGAATTCATTTGATTAATTATTACTCAATTCTAATTTGTTAAGTTTAATTCATAATATTGCTTGTAATCTGTAATCTCTTTTGATTAGATAAAGCATATTCATTTTTACAGTGTATCTTAAAAATTGAGTCGCTGTCGACATAAAAGTTCATTTTGAAGGAGATGGCCCACTAAACAGCTAACATTTTAAACTGCTTGCATTTGATTTCTGCTATTCATAATGACTTTTAAGGCTCAGAGCTGAGACACTAAAAAAAAAATAATAATATCCTTTATCTAATCAATAAAATTGTGGCAACATATTACAAGCAATATTATTAATTAAATTGTACAAATTAGAATCAATTAGAATATTAATTTGATTAACTATTACTCAATTCTAATTTGTTCAATTTAATAAATAATATTGCTTGTAATCTGTTGCCACAATTTTATTGGTCAGATCAAGCATATTCATCTTTACAGTGTACACCTAATAAATATTGAAATGATGCAGTGTGGCAGAAACAAAACTATCCACTGCAGGTCTTCAAACACTCGACACTGCGCTCTATACAACAAAAAGAATGGCTATATGATTATATGTGGTTGAAATCCATAAACAACAATCAGTTATTAAGAGATGATGTATTAAACGAGGAGGATCAGGAACAAAACACTTGGCCTACATATAGGATTCTTTTCTCATTTTGAAACGGACAATCAAGCCATTGAACATGTGGAGAAAACAAAGAGATCACGGATATATCCACTGCACATAAGCACCCTTCTCAGCAAGGTGCTGTAATATGAAACTCTGCAGTGAAAATGGTCTATAAGTGTTAGAGCTCCATGAACAGAAAGTGCAACAAACCCTTTTACAACCACACCAGTCTAAAATGAATCTCTGTTTGATTTTAGGAGAGAAAACGTGCGATCATTTGTTTCTATACGCATGATTGTTACGCTTGCTCTTCTTTAAGAGAGAACAAGACTGCTTGTGTACTGAAGCTACTTATCAGCACCTCTGCTTTTACTGTTCTCAGAAAAAAAAGTACGAAAGCTGTCAATGGGGCTTTACCTTTTCAAAAGGTAAACTTTTGTCCATTTTAGGTGCTAATGTACATTTTAGGTGTTAATATGTCCATTTTAGGTGCTAATATGTCAATTTTAAGTGCTAATATGTACATTTTAGGTGTTAATATGTACATTTTAGGTCCTAATATGTACATGTTAGGTACTAATATGTATATTTTAGATGTTAATATATACATGTTAGGTGCTAATATGTACATTTTAGGTGTTAATATGTACATTTTAGGTACTAATATGTACATTTTAGGTCCCAATATGTACATTTTAGGTGTTAATATGTACATTTTAGGTGTTAATATGTACATCTTAGGTCCCAATATATACATTTTAAGAGCTAATATGTTCATTCTAGGTGCTATATGTACAATTTAAGTGCTAATATATGTACCATTAAGGTACAAAAGTGTACCTCTTGAAAAGGTACAGCCCCGGTGACAGCTTTTGTACCTTTTTTTTCTGAAAGTGTTATCATTTTAATTTGAAACATCATTGCATCTTTTTGGCTTTTTTCAGCCCATTACAGATTTGAACGATGCGACGCAGTTAAATGAATTACATTAATTTCAATCAAATGTTTGTGTTCATACTACATGCACAAATGGAACAGCCATGCAATTATAACAGCTGACTTTTAGAGTTATTTCCCTCTCTTGTTTGAGTGTTGTAGGCTGTATTCAAACTCTAGCAAGACTCAAGTGATGCTTTACACAGCAGTAAAGATCAATGACCAGAATAAATGTAGTTTCCGTGATTTAATATGTTTGAAAATCCACTGCAATATGTCTTTCTGTGACAATAACCGTTCCCATGTGATCCTTCGGATCATGACATGACCCTCGGCGTGCTTCTCCTCACCTGTGCGTGCACGTGTTAACAGCAGATGTGTGTGTTATGCTTCTATCCCAGCATTAAACCCGTTCCCTTCCTTCTGCTGTCAACTTATCATCCCTCTTCCCTACCTTGCGCTTTTTATCCCGCGAGCGGCTCCTTTTCTTCGCCTTCTCCTCCTCTTTCTCCTTCCTCTCCTGTTCGGCGAGAGCCTCTAAATCCTTATTCTTGCGCAGATGTTTGGCGGCTTGTGCCATAGTGGCGTTGACAGGCTCTGGATGTCTCTGTCGCTCCGCTGATGGATGAAGCCGATGCTGATGCTGGTGTGGATATGATCTGTGTTCGTCTCATGCAGTCCTGCAGCACTGGAGTGAGTGTGTGTGAGAGAGAGTGTGTGTGTGTCCCGTCTCCCTCTCTCCTCCGCTGCAGCACTAGTTAGTCAGGCAGACAGACCTGAGAAGACTTCATTGAGAGGGATACTGCTGCAGCACTGCGCACCTCTCTCTCTCTCTCTCTCTCTCTCTCTCTCTCTCTCTCTCTCTCTCTCTCTCTCTCTCTCTCTCGCCAGTATTCTCTTGAGTCTTTCCTATGTCGATCTCTCACTCTCTTGCCACTCCTCTTGTGGAATTCAACCTGCACACCATCTTCTCCTGGTGTCCTATGTCCTATCTGAAGTGATTAAAAATATATATAATGACAAACACATGGAAGCTATTTGGTGGGATGCATCCATTTTTGGGACCGTCATAAATCAATTCTGACAGCAGAAAACCCATATGGCATTACCAGCGGCACGGGACACACTAGTGGGTTTGGTATGGACTTTTACAATTGAACACTCTTAGAAGAAAAGGTTCTATATAGAACCTATCAGTGCTATGTATTTGGAACCCCTAAAAGGTTCTATACACTCTTAAAAAAGGGTTCCTCTGGGTTCTATATAGAACCCTGGGGTTCCGTACTTGGCCAATAGAACCTTTTACCAAAAAAAATAGTTCTATATAGAACCATTTTCGAGTTCCATATATGAAGTGGGGGATGGAACCATTTCTGGTTCTTTATAGAACCTATCAGCGCTACATATTTGGAACCCCTAAAAGGTTCTATACACTCTTAAAAAAGGGTTCCTCTGGGTTCTATATAGAACCCTGGCATTCCATACTTGGCCAATAGAACCTTTTACCAAAAAATAGTTCTATATAGAACCATTTTGGAGTTCCATATATGAAGTGGGGGATGTATATATAACCTATCAGCGCTACATATTTGGAACCCCTAAAAGGTTCTATACTCTCTTAAAAAATGGTTCCTCTGGGTTCTATATAGAACCCTGGGGTTCCGTACTTGGCCAATAGAACCTTTTACCAAAAAAAATAGTTGTATATAGAACCATTTTGGAGTTCCATATATGAAGTGGGGAATGTATATATAACCTATCAGTGCTACATATTTGGAACCCCTAAAAGGTTCTATACTCTCTTAAAAAATTGTTCCTCTGGGTTCTATATAGAACCCTGGGGTTCCGTACTTGGCCAATAGAACCTTTTACCAAAAAAAATAGTTCTATATAGAACCATTTTGGAGTTCCATATATGAAGTGGGGGATGGAACCATTTCTAGTTCTATATAGAACCTATCAGCACTACATATTTGGAACCCCTAAAAGGTTCTATACTCTCTTAAAAATGGTTCCTCTGGGTTCTATATAGAACCCTGGGGTTCTGTACTTGGCCAATAGAATCTTTTACAAAAAAATAGTTCTATATAGAACCATTTTGGAGTTCCATATATGAAGTGGGGGATGGAACCATTTCTGGTTCTAAATAGAACCATTTCTTCTAAGAGTGAATATTTAAATCTAGCATCCCAGCGAACACAGAACGTTCTCCTAACGTTCCCGTTATTTTTTTGGAAACCAAACAAGAACGTTATAGGAACATTCCATGTAGGTTCCATTTCTATAATGTAAGGAGAATGTTCCGGGAACATTCCCTTAATCTAAGGGAATGTTCTAGGAACGTTCTGGGAACCAAAAACTAACGTTCCCAGAACCTAAATTTGTTTGCTGGTGCTGGGATCATTTAAGAATTTATTTCATGCACTGTCTGGACTGAGGTTCGCAGGAATGCTATAGATAGAAGAACCATTTATGGTTCCCCAAAAAAGCTTTCAGTGAACATTTCCTAAAAGAACCACGTGGAGATCATTTATTCATATAAAGCAGCTTTTACACTATAAAAGAACATTTTGTACAATGGAAAGTTTCCATTGGTGTTAATGGTCCTTCATGGAAACAAGAAAGGAAGAGAGACCCAGTTTGCTGCATATACGTAACTAAATCAATTTGTGACAAATGTGACTTTTATTTTATTATGAGGCTGATCAGAGGAGGTCATTATTTTCTGTAAAGTCGTTCTAAAACAATAAGCATTGTGAGTAGTAAAACGGACCAGACATGATAATACTGTAGGTATTAAAGCTGCCGTGTGCTTTTCTCTCACAATAAAAGCATGTTTAAAACGCTTATTTAAAAGAGCGCTCCCTCGTTCCTCAGCCCCCCTCCCTTTATCCAATAATGCAGTGAGAAGGAACCATGTGGAGACTGTGGACATGGTTGCAGGATCTGTGTATGTGTGTGCAAACAGGGACATTTTGTACAGAAATGGAAGAAAAGCGTGCAGGACCGGGACACTGAGCTGTTAGCAGTGGAAAGGTTTCCGTTGGGATAGTCGTGCGGGGGGAGGGAGCTTCTTTTGTTTTCCGATTTCAGACAGCATCTGCAGTGTGTATCCTGGAAAGCGTGCACCTGTTCTTTCTTTTCTCCCATAAAATAGCTCTAGATCTCTCTCCAATCCTACTGCAATCTTGCTGACGCAAGCAAAAACAGGCTTTAATGACAGAACACACACTTCCAAATGTCCAAAGCTCTTAAATAAAACTAATTTTTATCAGAGGAGGTGAACGTGATTTCACCAACATGTTGGATCGACATCTTTGTTGATTCTGAAACAACATTAATCAACCAATCAGATTTGAGGGACAAGTTTAGTTTCTGTCAATTTTAGGGTTTGGTGCTTCTTAATGTTATTCACATATGACTTTAGGGATAACTTTTAGGGGTTAGGATTTAATTTTGCTAAAAGTTTGTTGATCCAGGAACATGTCTTGGCAAAATCAGGTTACTATGGAAGCATATTGCATTCACTTGAAGAAAAAAAATCTACTCTGTTTTTCTGAATTAATGAGTTAATTATCTCATAATTATGAGATATATTTTTCTTGAAAAACATTTTTTTTCCAATGTTACTCATACTTTTTAGATAATCAGGTCATTAATTCAGAAAAACAGAGCAAAAACTATTTTTTATGAAAAATTTTGTCATAATTCTGAGATAATTAACTCGTTAATTCAGAAAAACAGAGCAGAAAATTTATCTCGTAATTCTGAGAATTAACTCGTTAATTCGGAAAAACTGAGCAAAAACTTTTTTCCATGAAAAATGATCTCGTAATTCTGAGATAATTAACTCATTAATTCAGAAAAAAGGAGCAAAAAAATGTTCCCATGTAAAATGATCTTGTAATTCTGAGATAATTAACTCGTTAATTCAGAAAAACAGAGCAATTTTTTTCCATGAAAAATGATCTCGTAATTCTGAGATAATTAACTCGTTAATTCAGAAAATCAGAGCAAATTTTTTTTCCATGAAAAATTATCTCGTAATTCTGAGATAATTAACTAATTTATTCAGAAAAAAAGAGCAAACAAAATGTTCCCATGTAAAATGATCTCGTAATTCTGAGATAATTAACTCGTTAATTCAGAAAAACGGAGCAAAAATTTTTTCCCATGTAAAATTATCTTGTAATTCTGAGATAATTAACTCGTAAAACTAACTAGTAACTAGTAAGAACGACCACAATTGTGGATTATCCTTTCAATAAAACTGCATACACACACACACACACACACACACACACACAAATATAAAAAATAGACCCCAAGAAGACCAGAATATCAATCTAACCATTGTAATCATTAAGTAATCTAATTACTGTAATTTAATTTCCATTGAAAAAGTTAAATAAGAGGTTACGTTAAAATATTCTGTAATTAATTACAGTTACTTCTGATGAGACTGCATTTAGTAGCCCTATATAGACAACAATTATATAAAACAATAGTGGATTTAACATCATATTATATATTAAAATATATGTTTTTAATGTACGTAGTGTTCTGCCTTTACACACTTTGGTCAGTTCAAGAATAATTTATGCAATTGTTTGTTTGAAAGAATCATAAGTGCAGCCGATCCTTGTTTTGTTCAACTGAGGTTGATATGGGGTTTAGAAATCAATTATAAATAAATGTAATACATTTTAGAGAGAGTAATTATCTAATTACACAATTGGAGATGTCATTAGCTAGTAATTAATTATTTTTTTAGAGTAACTAACCCAACACTGGACAGTGACCACTGAAATGTCATGGCAAGTAAGATTTACAACAAGCCTACATTAAATTCACCAAGCAATATATTATATATTAATATTACTGGTTTGGTAACTTACATTTGTACCATTGTCACTGGCTTTGCTGTGAGTCGACAGTTTTCGCCTTATGGTCGTGTTGTTTCTTTCTTTCATGATTTATTCGTGTTGTTTCACAGGCTGTAGTCTTCCTCTCTTCCTCTCAGTGATGCAGTCTGGCAAGATTGACGCGTGAACTTGAACGGACTTTGGAAGCAAACTCTGCCCAAAGCACCACCATGCTTTTGATGTCATTACTGAATGTTCTGGATGTCAAGAGCTTTTTGGGACTTCTTCTCGTATCGTTACTCGTTTTTGATTTCTGGAAGAGTAAAAATGCGCCAAACTTCCCACCAGGACCATGGGGTTTTCCGTTTCTTGGCAACGTTTTCATCGGGTTCAACTATCGTGCGATGGATGAGGTAGGCTAAGTTTCAATCTTATTTCTTTCACACACACACGTTAAGGAGCAGTTCTAGAGCAGCTACGCTGAAAACAAACTATGAAAAACCCTGTTTTATCGTTTGAGTTAGTTTGTTGGGGTTGAAGTGTTTCTAAAGTCACAAACGCCCTTGTTTGTTTACACACGTTGTTTTGTGCAATATTAGCACAACGATTCCCTTCACACACTGACGTCACGATCTGAAAAATCATACAAAGAGCGAATTGTTATATAATAGAGGAACCGTAAATTGAACCTTTGCTGCTGGACACTATTGCAATTCATTCATTTTAAAGTTGAATTAATTCTGTCAATGTGGTAGGTGACCCTCGTGGAAAAACAAGCGCCCTTAAAGGAGTAGTTCACTTTTAAAAAAACATTTGCTAATAATTTACTCACCCCCATGTCATCAAAAAATATTAATGTCATTCTTTCTTCAGTCGAAAAGAAATTAAGGTTTTTGATGAAAACATTCCTGGATTTTTCTATATTTAAAGGACTTCAATGGGGACCAAATGGTTCAAGGTCTGAAAGACAGTTTCAGTGCAAACTGCAAACTGTTCAAAGGGCTCTAAACGATTTCAGACGATGAATAAGGGTCTCATCAAGCGAAACGATCACTCATTTAAAAAAACAAAGTTTACATTATAAGCTCAAATGCTCACCTTGCTCTGTTCTGTGATGTGCGTTCGTGACTCTCCAATTCGAACTCGTTCATCAAAATGAAGGAATCTTTTCCTGAGTCAACTCGTTCATTTCGGTCGTTGAATGAACCAAATGACACGAAAAAAGATTCGTTCATTTTGACAAACGAGTTCGAACGTAAGAATCACGAACGCGCATCACAGAACAGAGCAAGGCGACCATTTGTGCTTATAAAACTTAAACTTTGTTATTTTTTTATTAAATGAGTGATCGTTTCGCTTGATAAGACCCTTATTCATCGTCTAAAATCGTATAAAGCCCTTTGAACAGTTTGCTGTTTGCACTGAAACTCTCATTTGGACCTTGAACTGTTTGGTTCCCATTGAAGTCCATTATATGGAGAAAAATCCTGGAATGTTTTCATCAAAAATCTGTGTTACAGTGTAGTTATACATTTAAGTACTGAGTAATAATAATTAACAACACATGCTTATAGGTTTAGGGTATGGTTAATGTCAGTTTAGTTGCATGTAATTATACACAAATTATTGTAATTACTATAGTAACGACATGTAACTGTAACAACGACACTGTACAATACCACGTTTTACTTTGAGTACATTTAAAATCATTGTCTTAATCTACAGTGCTAAATTGCAATTGTATCATAACAAATGTGTAATTACAAATATATTTAAACACATGACATAAGTTTTATTTGATAAGTGTGATTTTTTGTTGGAATCAAGTATTGGATCGTGGATCTCATTGAATGCAGTTTACTGAAACTAGAAGAAATACGCAAAATCAAAACATGATAAAAACTACAGAGCAGTACATAAAGTTAACTTAAAACCAGATGCTAAACATATGAAACATGGATATGCAACGTGACAATAATAACTAAACTAGATAGGTATGAAGATAATCAAAAAACATGGAAAAACAGGAAATGAATAGTCAGTATGGGACAAAATAACGTCAAAATAAGAGTCCATGGAAAATACAAAATAAAGGTCCTAAGAAAAAAGTACTCTAAAGTTCAGCTAATTGCTTTGAAATAAAATCATACTATATACATTTTTAATTTAATTTGTTTATCATGCAGGTGGCTGCCAAATTTGGCAACATTTTCAGCCTCAGAATGGGTTACGACAAGATTGTGCTGGTCTCTGGGTATGAATGGGTAAAGGAGGTTTTGGTGACACAAGGAGACAACTTCCTGGACCGGGCCATATCTCCTCTTTTTCAAGAAGTATTTCAAGGAAATGGTGAGTTTAGTGTTTCTTGTGTCAGAATTAGCTTACAGTTTACCTGAATCTAAACATCAAAACCCAGTCACTCAACCATAAGGTTCTCTTGTATAAGTTTTTGTTTTTCAAATCCAGTGAATTATGAGGCTACATCCATTAAGCTGGCAAATTGTTTAAAATAAATAGCATTGATTTTTATGAACTTTCCAGGTATTTCTATGAGCAGTGGACACAAGTGGAGGAAGCAGCGGCATTTTATCGCCTCTCACCTGAAGGCCTTTGCTGAAGGCAAAACTGCGTTAGAGGTTCACATTCAACAAGAATGCATCGTTCTGTGTCAGACCTTTGAGGAAGAACAAGGTGTGACGCTTTATTTACCCCTGTTTCTGGGACTGTTTGCCAAATCCACTGCTTAGTTAGTTGCTGGTGCTGTGAATTAAAAAATAAAATTCGATTTTTTTTTATATTTCTAGTTTACAACACATATTCCATGCCATAATTAAAGAAAATTTTGAGAAAGAGTTGAGTCCGAGTGAGAAAAAAAATTATATAATATATCAATCGGCGACTTCGTTTGTTAACAACACGCTCACAAAGCTCTGTAACAAGTCCTAAAGGTACAATTCACACATCTTACTCACTCTTATATTGTTCCAATCAGTATGCTGCTCTTTTCAAGTCGAACACAAAAGGGTATTTCTTTAGTATTTTCAAGCAGTTCTTTTCCATGCTTAGTGATTCATAGTGTTTCTCAAGCTACAAAAATAACTAATATGATACATATTCTCTACTTTGTTTTCGAATAAGATTGTCATTTTGGTTATTACACAAACTACAACCAATGGCATTTTTGCGTCAATGATGAATGTAATTAAGATTTCAGAGATTTGAGACATTACTTTTGCTTATAACAGTATTATATTGTTGTAACAGTATTATATTGTATATATACTGTTATATTTGCTTATAACAGTATTATCCTTGACAGGATGCGCTTTCGATCCTCATGACACCCTAAACAATGCCGCTGCTAATGTAATTGGATGTTTTGTGTTTGGGAAGCGTTTTGACCACAGCTTCACTGACTTCCAGAACCTACTTCTAAATTCAGACTCCATGTTCATAGAAAATATTCCACAAATTCAGGTACATTTTTACTGTTCCTTCTCTAAAATATGGAGGTTTCATTTTTTTCCCAAATACACTTATTTGATCTATTTATAAATTATTAGACGGTATATTGTTCACCAGTACTTCCTAGCTTTCATTTTGAATCAGATTATGTGAAATAAGTTGATGTTAATGCAAATTTTCTATTTTTATATATTTGTAGTTTTATAATGCATTTCCTGGACTTGCTGAACGTTTCTATGGATCACATAAAACTATTCAATCGAACTACACAAAGCTAACCGCCTTTGTTAAGAAACAAATTGAGAAACAAAAGAAGGATTGGGATCCTTTTGATCATCGTGATTTCATAGATGCCTACATTGGAGAGATCGATAAGGTAAGATAATGAAGACTTTTCACTCTTTCACTAGCAAGCATCATAACTTCATATTTTTTCATTCAAAGTCAACATGAAATAGCGTTCACAACCCATGTTAGGGGTTGAAAATGTACAGAACGGAAAGTTTTGTGGTCCTGGAGGACCCGACTCCGGTGGTTTCAAATCAGGTGGTCCCAGAGCTCCTAAGTCCGGTGATCTCAGAGGACCCGTCTCCTGTTGTCCCAAGTCCTGTGGTCCCTGTTCATCCAGCCGTACCAGAGCCATCCGCTTTCTCAGTCACGCCAAAGGAGACCATCCTTTCCCTCTAAACCACTGCCCTCCAGTGTGTTTAGGCCACACTCACTTCCCTCCTTCCTCCGTCCACTCCAGCCCCTGAGATGCCAGATTCTGCCTTAACCCAGACAGCTGAGGAGAAGGAGAGTTCCTCTCGTTTCCCAAATCCAGGTACTCCCAACTTCAGTGGTCCCAGAGCTCCTAAGTCCCATGGTCCTTGAGGACCCGAACCCAGTGGTCCTAGAGGACCTGACTCTGGTGGTCCCAGAGGACCCATCTCCAGTGGTCCCAAGTCCAGTGATCCAAGAGGATTTGAGTCTGGTTGTCCGAAATCCAGTGGATCTGGAGGACCTGACTTTGCTGGTCCCAAGTCTGGTGGTCCCTGCTCATCCAGGTGTACCAGAGCCGCCCGCTTTCCCAGTCACGCCAAAGAGGCCATTATTTCCCGCTATACTACTACCCTCCAGTGTGTTTGGGCCACACACACTTCCCTCCTGGCTCCTTCCACTCCACCCCCAGAGTTGCCAGATTCTGCCTCAACCCAGCAAACTGAGGAGAAGGAGGGTTCCTCTCGCTTCCCAAGTAATGGCGCTTACAAGTCCGGTGGTCTCAGAGATCCTAAGTCTCTTGGTTCCGGAGGACCGGACTCTGGTGATCTCAAGTCCGATAGTCCTGGAGGACAAAACTCTTTTGGTTCCAAATCTAGTGGTCCTAAAGGACCCTACTCCAATGTTCCCAAAGCTCCTAAGTCCGGTGATCTCAGAGGACCCGTCTCCTGTTGTCCCAAGTCCTGTGGTTCCTGCTCATCCACCCGTACCAGAGCCGCCAGCTTTCTCAGTCATGGCAAAGGAGACCAGCCTTTCCCTCTATACCACTGCCCTCCAGTGTGTTTAGGCCACACACACTTCCCTCCTTCCTCCGTCCACTCCAGCCCCTGAGCTGCCAGAATCTG
This sequence comes from Cyprinella venusta, assembly GCA_038021265.1. Lineage (NCBI taxonomy): Eukaryota > Metazoa > Chordata > Actinopteri > Cypriniformes > Leuciscidae > Cyprinella > Cyprinella venusta. The sequence goes on from CM075865.1 coordinate 3,951,133, forward strand.
CCTTAACCCAGACAGCTGAGGAGAAGGAGAGTTCCTCTCGTTTTCCAAATCCAGGTACTCCCAACTCCAGTGGTCCCAGAGCTCCTAAGTCCCATGGTCCTGGAGGACCCGACTCTAATAGTCCCAAACCCAGTGGTCCTAGAGGACCTGACTCCAGTGGTCCCAGAAGACCCATCTCCAGTGGTCCCAAGTCCAGTGGTCCTAGAGGACTTGAGTCTGGTGGTCCGAAATCCAGTGGATCTGGAGGACCTGACTTTGGTGGTCCCAATTCTGGTGGTCCCTGCTCATCCAGCTGTACCAGAGCCGCCCGCTTTCCCAGTCACGCCAAAGAGGCCATCCTTTCCCACTATACTACCACCCTCCAGTGTGTTTGGGCCACACACACTTGCTCCTTCCACTCCACCCCCAGAGTTGCCAGATTCTGCCTCAACCCAGCAAACTGAGGAGAAGGAGTGTTCCTCTGATTTCCCAAGTAATGGTGCTTACAAGTCTGGTGGTCTCAGAGATCCTAAGTCTCTTGGTCCTGGAGGACCCGACTCCAGTGATCTCAAGTCCGATAGTCCTGGAGGACCCGACTCGAAATCCAGTGGTCCTAAAGGACCCGACTCTGATGGTCCTGGAGCTCCTAAGTCCAGTGGTCACGAAGGACCCATCTTCGTTGGTCTTAAAGAGATACTCCACTTCTTTTGGAAATAGGCTCATTTTACAACTTCCCCAGAGTTAAACAGTTGAGTTTTACCATTTTTTAATCCATTCAGCCTATCTCCGGTTCTGGTGGTACCACTTTTAGCATAGCTTAGCCTACACAATTGAAGTGCACAAGATCATTAGCATTTCTCAGAAAAAAATGACCTAAGTGTTTCGATATTTTTTCTATTTAAAACTTGACTCTTCTGTATTTGTACGTAAAGGCAACCCTTTTGTCAGAGAAATACCTTAACCAAGTTCAGTTTAAAAATCAATAGTACTTTCCTCATATTTGATTGGTTTAATCAAACTTGTAGGGTCATAAAACTTTTTTAGGACTACTACTACTACTGTTTTATGCTTTGATAGAATTCTTGGTATAGAATATTAAATCTGGTCCAACGTTGTCTGAATCATGGCTTTGTTTTAGAGAAGGAAAGATACAGAGGCTGCTTTCACTGTGGATAACCTTGCCTGTATCACTGTGGACCTGTTGAAGGCTGGGACACAGACCATGAGTGATACCCTACGACAGGCTTTACTTCTAATGATCAAGTACCCCAAAGTCCAAAGTAAGTGAACTTGAAAACATCTATTTTGTGATATCGCAATAGAAATTTATATTAATAGAATTGTTATTATTTCATGATGTGAATTAATTGTTAACATAGCCACTGTCTGCAGCTGTATGATTGTTGTAATTCTTCATAGAGAAAGTTCAAGATGAGATCGACTGCGTAATTGGGAAGTCTCGGCAGCCATGTTTGGTAGACCGAGCCAGTATGCCTTACACAAACGCAGTTATTCATGAAACTCAGAGAGTGAGCAACATCTTACCTCTGATCGCTCCCCGTCTGACAAGTCGAGACTCTGTGCTGGCTGGATACTTCATTCCTAAAGTACTTCTGCTCTAGTTTTGTACTATTGTTATAATGAAATTTGGTATGGTTGCACTTCTTGGATTCTTTTGCTTATATTTTTTGCTTTGAGGAATTTGTAAATTGCACTGGGAACATACTGCATATTTGAACAAGGTTTGCAAGGAAAAGTGTTCAAATGTTCTTAAAGGGGTGGTAAAGTATGATTTCACTTTTCTTATTGTGTACTTTAGTTAGAGTGTAATGTTGCTGTTTAAGCATAAACAACATTATCAAAGTTACAACGCTCAAAAGTTCAAAGCAAAGGAATATATTTGCTTTTAAAGAAAAGCACTACAACAAACGGCTGGAAGGGACGACATGACATTCCTCCGGGGTTAGTGACATTACCTATCCTAAAATGTACATAAACCCCGTCCCCGGAAACACACTCCATTTTGAGAAGAGGAAGAGTGGATGTATAAGAGTACATTTGTGAGTCGGCTCAAACTTTAGCATCTGTCTTTTCACATGCAACAGAAAGTCACTCTGTGTGCATCTCACAACAGTTCCTATAAGCGATTTCTAGATTAGCATGACAGAATATGCTAGTTGAAGATAGTTAACTTCACATCAGAAACATAAATGCATCAACTAACCATTCAGAGACGTCCTGTTGCATTCTCCATGTTGTCACCTCTTCTTGGGTCTCTCCATCTTTGACTGACTCCGTTTTAACATTAAAGGGAGAACAGTTTCTGTCCTTTTAGTGTGTCTGCGTTGCTAACAAACACGAGCTCTTGAAACCCGCCCTCTGCAGCAGCTCATTTGCATTTAAAGGGCCAGTGCGTTTTTGCAAACACTCAAAAAGTGACAACTTTAACATGCTATATAAAAATATTTGTGGGGTATTTTTTGCTAAAACTTGACACACATTCTGGGAACAACAGAGATTTACTTTACATATCGTGAAAATGGCATTTTACCACCCCTTTAAGGAGCCTGATTTAACTAAATCTGTAGTTTGAAAACCCCTGATATAGGTTAATGCTCTTTGTAAAAAAGAAGGGTAACACTTTTATTTTAAGATGACATAGTTGCATGTTACTACATGAACTTACTATAGTAAATTATACATAATTACAAGTAACTAACTATTTAAAACCCTAACTGTAACTCTATAGTAAGTACATGTAGTTAATTAGTAGTACTCACTTAAGTAAGTACAATGTAACTACGTCACCTTAAAATAAAGTGTAACCAAAAGGTTTCTTAATTGTATTGAATGTTTGTTTTTCAAATCTTAAAAGTACATGACTGCTCCTCAGAACACCTAAGTACAATTTTAAAAAGTCTACATTTACATTTTACTCTTTCTAAATCATGTTTTAGTAATCTTTCGTCATGTTTTAATGAAGTACACTTATTTAAGTACATGTAAAGTACAAATTATTTAAATACATACAATTTTCAATAGAAATTACTTTAAAGTACATTTTAGTTTACCATAATTTCTGGTCAGTACATTGACTTTAACCATTTCACAGACAATAGAAATAATTATGAAATTACATTAAAAAATGTACTTAAGTAAGACAAAAAAATGCACTCTAAAGTTCAGTTACTACATTTATTATGAATTGAAATAATAATAAATTTTATTTAATTCCAAACAAAATGCAGTTAAGTGTCTGAAATTATTTTTTTGCACTTAAGTACATTCATTTAAAGCATATTATTTAAAAAAGAAAAATACTTTTTAAATGTACGCCTAAGTTGACCTTGTTCACAATGGACTGTATTTACAGATATGAAAGTTTTGCTGTTATCAATTGTAATTATATGAGTATGTTTCTCTGTTTCCTTTCACTCAAGGGCACAATGGTGATTTGTAATCTCAGCTCTGTGCTGAAGGATTCATCACAATGGAAAAAGCCAGATCAGTTTTATCCCGAGCACTTCCTAGATGACCACAGGAATTTCAGGAAACGGGAAGGATTTTATCCATTTTCTGCAGGTAGTCTTTTATTGTATTTTCGCTCACACTTACAGATAATGTTTAATGCAAGACGATGTGTGCATACTTGTACCCTGGCTTTACATTTCTCTAGGGAAAAGGTCATGTCTCGGTGAGCAGCTGGCACGGAGTACACTGTTCCTGTTCTTCACTTCACTCCTCCAAAGGTTCTCATTCTCAGCTGCTGAAGGACCAGAACCTTCCATCGAATCCCAGGAATGGGTCAAGACGCCCCCTAAACCCTTCCAGATCTGTGTGTCATTACGTTGATAGGGACAATAGGAATTACAACTGGACCTGTACTAACTGAGCTCTATTAATAGATTTTATGCTAATTCATGCAGCAAAATGCAGTCAACATGCAGTTGCAACAGCGTCTATATCAGATAATATATCTATGCATTCGAATTATTTAGATTCTCTTTTTAGATTGTTTTGGTCCCAATTCATATTAAGCGGATTTAACTATGTACTAACATTGAAATTAATAATTTGATACAATGCACTGTAAAAAATAAACGGTAAATTACTGGCAGCTGTGGTTGCCAACATCATACCGTAACTATACGGTGTGTTACTGTTTTTGTGTTAGAGCATATAGCTGTTAAATTAAAGTTTTATACAGTAGCTGACAATACGGTATTTGGCCGTTAATTTCAAAAACAGTAACACACTGTATTTTTACAGTATGATGCTGACAACCACAGCTGCCAGTAGTTTACCGTTTTTTACAGGATTATTTTTACAGTGTGGACGTAAATACATAGTTTTACATTGTACTTATATTTTCAAAACACCTGCATGTAATTACAGCTGTAATCAATTTATATAATTACATTTTTAATTACACTGTTGACCCTTCCTTTTGTTGGAAATAGTGATGAAGGCTTCTACATTTCTGTAGTAAACATCTATAAGGACTTATTTATGTCGTCAATATTTTGATCTTTTTATTATTATTTTTTTTTTTTACAATGCAAAATGTTAATTACAGTGCAAAGGCGAATATGATGGGGTTTTTTTCAGTTGACGTAAGATCCAGTTATTCCCCTGAAATTAAAATGTGAAGTCAACAAAAATAGCGTTTGCGATCAAGCGTCTCATCTTCACGTGTGTGTTTGTTTGTTTATAGATTAATTAATGTTCTTCCTGGTAATGGTTGACAAGAATAACAGTCGAGTTTAGCAATATAAACATATACTGTATGTTAACGGTTAAGGTACATTATCACCACCAGACGGCAGTAGAGAAACTCAAAAAAAACAAAAAAAAAACAAAACAAAACTCTCATATCTTTTTCTGTTTGTCGACAACAATAAGGTAAGTTTCTTCAAATAATGTGGACTCGTTGAGTTCAGGAAAGGAAAGGTCAGTGTCATTGCAGAAGGTCGTCGTTAAAATACAGTTTCCTGAAGCAAGAAGATGCACAACATGCTTGCTGTGGGATAAAATTAAACGGACACAAGAATTATGTTGTGAAAGTAGGCCGAAGCTTAAAGATACCCGCGTTTGTGTTGGAGAATTAAGAGATATTTCTGAATGTAGGCTATTTATCATCTCGCTGACTGAACTTCGGCAGGACCTTCCTTCATTAGTTTTCCTCACGCTTTTCTCGCGCACATACAACATATATTTCACCTGGGATTAATGTACATGGTGAAAGTTTTCGTTTTTATTCATCATTTATATATTGTAGCCTACAGGTAAATGTGCCATGCCGTTTGAGGAGTTCATCGCGGGATGGATTTCAGGTAACGTTAGGCTAATTCTTAACTTTGGCTTTAAAACAAAACTCACCAACTGTATGGTTTCAATAACGTGACAAATATTTACTGTATATATTTGTATTGATTTTTAATCTGCTCGGTTTATAAACGGGGGGGAAAAAAGAAAAAAATCCCCAAAATAAAAACCTGTTAGCATCATCGTTTCTTACCCCTTACCTTTAAATAGCATATAGCATACATCATTAAGTAGTACTGGATCAGAAAGAATAACAGTATTATCTAATACTATATCTTTACTGTGATACTGCCATCGTCGGCTACTTTTTTGCATGGTAAAAATAAATTAATGAATTATATAATAATTATATATATATATATATATATATATATATATATATATATATATATATATATATTAATTGCCCCATGCGTATTATAAATGATTCACAGTTCCATGTTGCAAACTTGTAAATGATTCACAAAGGGTTAAATCATATGTGGTGTTAGGTGCGGTTGGTTTAGTTGTCGGACACCCTTTGGACACAGTAAAGGTGAGTTTCCTTGACAGTAAAAAAATTAAAAAAAAAAAAAAAGATGATATTTGATTTCAATTACTGAGATTAGTAGTTTATTCCTTTGTTTTGTTCATAGGTGCGCTTGCAGACCCAGTCTGTGTATAAAGGGATATTTGATTGTGTGGTCAAAACATACACGCATGAAGGAGTAAGTCTTCACTACATTGCGCAATAAGAAGGAAACCCCATATACATATATAGTATATAGTGTGTGTGTGAAAGTCTTGTTTGTAATGCCGAATTCTGTGACCCACTGAAATCTGACTAGGGTTGGGATTAGCATTGGGATTAGGAGTTGTCGGATTAGTTATTGTTATTACGCAGCATTTACACTCTCAGAAAAAAAGGTACAAAAGTTGTCACTGGGGCTGTACCTTTTCAAAAGTTACACTTTTGTCTATTTCATGAGCTAATAAGTACATTTTAGGTGTTAGTATGTACATTTTGGGTGCTAATATGTACATTTTAAGTGTTAATATGTACATTTTAAGTGCTAATATGTACATTTCAGCAGCTAATATGTCAATTTCATGAGCTAGTATGTCCATTTTAGGTGTTAATATGTACATTTTGGCTGCTAATGTGTACATTTCAAGTGTTAATATGTACATTTTAAGTGTTAATATGTACATTTTAGGTGCTAATATGTACATTGTAGGTGCTAATATGTCAATTTCATGAGCTAATATGTCCATTTTAGGTGGTAAAATGTACATTTTAGGTGCTAATGTGTCAATTTCATGAGCTAATATGTCCTTTTTCGGTGGTAATATGTACATTTTATGTGCTAATATGTACCACTAAGGTAAAAATATGCAGCCTTTGAGTACAAAAGTGTACCTTTTGAAAAGGTACAGCCCCAGTGACAGCTTTTGTACCTTTTTTTCTGACAGTGTATGTAAATTCTGTTCACAAATTTGAATACTTCTTTATGCTACTACAGGCTTATGTATTGTAGCAAGAATTTGTCAGTTCATTTATAATAATATTTACCACAAGACAAAATATCAAATTGCCCCATTAAAAGATTACAACCATTTGGTTATGACTATCACAGTACTCAGAGGCAGTCAGAAGATGAACTCAACTTATTGATGATGGATAAAACACTGAGAACACTTACATTTATAAAGACGGTCCTTAGTTGGCAGGGTAGATGATTATATGAGGAAACCAGTTGGAGGACGCAAACACAGTAGCAGACTATGGAGAACGGACGACGACGGTCCCGAAGTCAGTGAGAAGGGATTCATTGGGAGGCTTGTTCAAGCATAATATCATACAGTATAATAGCATAATATGTGGCTTCAGCATAAAATCATAGAGTAGTACAGTATAAATTAAGGTTTATACATAGTTTCCATGACAGAGCGATGAATCTTTTCATCTTTCCACAGGAGATGCCAGTTTGCCAATCAAATAATCATTAAACAGCAAGCACAAACAATGCAAAAGCGGCATTCACTTATTTAACCTGCCACTGATTATCACCTCATCAACACATAAGCACTCACCTCATGATCTGGTCTCGTTGGACGCTGGCATATGTTCTGAGTTACTTACCCGACTACCTTCCTGTGACATTTTCCAGTTACAATCAATCACGTCTTTCATTATATTCAGCCATCTTCAGTCTCCAACCCTCCAGTTTGCACCTTTAACAATGAGAACTGTTATTCACAGCGTGTTAGCTGCAATTTTTTTATTATTAGACATCAAAAAGAATGTATAATAATTCAAATCATGTATTATTATTATTTTTTAATATATAGATATATGAAAAAAATTCACACTAATTCTGTGTTTTTGCTGGTAATAAAATTAAGCCATAAAACATTAATTTTATCAGAAACTTTTTGTCAAATAATGTGCTGCACAATGAGCTTTACTGTTAAAATTAAAACATGGATTATTCCTTAAATTCAGTTTTATTTAAAAAAAAAATCATAATTTATTTGTATTAGTGTTAATTAGGGCTGTGCAAAAGTTAATTGCGATTAATTGCATCCAAAATAAAAGTCTGTGTTTACATAATATATTTGAGAGTGCTGTATATAATTATTTTGTATATATAAATACCTATGCATGCATGTATATATTTAAGAATTATTTGCACTTAAATTCTGCATATATATTTAAAGACATAATCTATATTATAAAAATATAAATATTTTATATATGAATAACACATTTTCTTAAATATATACATGCATGTGTGTGTATCTATATATACAAAATAATTATATACAGCACACACAAATATATTATGTAAACACAGACTTTTATTTTGGATGCGATTAATCGCAATTAACTTTTGCACAGCCCTAGTGTTAATGTATTATTACATCTGGACATGTCCTATTTCTACTGTACAACAGTAATATATTTCTGTCAAGTTAAACCGAACTTTTATTTTGACGGGTTGCCGTGAAGCCCCTTGGAGTTTCTGTATGTTTGTCATGATCGTCATGATGATAGTTTCTCAACTGAAGCGGTTAAATGATCACGAAGTGACTTTCAGAGTGGATCTAGAGCCTGGAGAGGAAGTTCAATCATTTCTGTGTTCATATAGGCAAAAAAAAAAAACAGCGGTAGGGATACCTAAAACAATGTTAGGGGAAACACTGATGTTACCGTTTACTGTATTTTTGATCAAATAAATGCAGTCTTAGTGAGCAGAATGGATGGTAATGGTTGTGAATGGATAAACTCTCAGACTCATATTTGGTAGCAATAATTAACAAGTTATCTTTGTGTTTATAAAAGATCACTTTAATGACAGATCTTCTTTTTGCTTTATTCTCCAGTTCCATGGATTTTTTAAGGGCATGTCATTTCCTGTCCTCTCTGTTGCCCTTAGCAACGCTGTGGTCTTTGGTTCCTACTGTAATGCACTGGATTACCTGACCCGGTCCAACCGCAGTGGCTCAGACCAAAACAAACGCTCGCCGCTCACAGCGGTGTTCATTGCTGGATGCTTCTCAGGTCTAGCACAGGCACGTCGGGGGATCAAGCCTGCAAAAAAACAGCAAAACAATCTAAAAGAGCACATTGCATGTCACTAATTTGTGCCGTTTTGATCCTCTCCTCCGACAGTTGTTTGTTACAGCTCCGATAGACCTGGTCAAAGTGCGTCTGCAGAACCAGACGGAGGGCAGGCCAGGAGGGAGTAAATACAGAAGCCCCATGCATTGTGTAGCTGTGATCTTACGGGAGAACGGGGTGAGAGGGCTTTTCAGAGGAGCGTGGGCTCTGGCCCTGCGAGACGTGCCTTGTTACGGACTTTACTTTCTGCCGTACGAGCTCATCTGCAGGATGATGACTCAGGAAGGGAAGCAGCCAGGTGATTCATGGGAATTAAGAAATTAATTAAGAAATAAATGAAGAGTTCAGATGCAAAAGCCTCTAAGTGCCATTTGAAATTTTCTTCTAAAATGATCATTTTTATCAAACTTGTATATTTAAGTTCAGTAATTTCACTTAAATGGCAATTAATAGGTAATCTTCATTGACATTTAAGTGAAATTACTGAACCTAAATATACAAGTTTGATAAAAATGGGCATTTTAGAAGAAAATTTCAAATGGCATTTAGAGGCTTTTGCATCTGAACTCTTCAAATATTCATTCTTTAAATTAATATTGTTACGGCTGTAAATTACACACACACTCACCTAAAGTTCAATACCCCAGTTCAATTTCTCATTTATGCAATCAACCAATCACATGGCAATGATTAAATCAATCTCCTCAATTTTTCAATTTCAATGAACTTAAGAAATGAAGTAACATGGTTGCCTTAATTTTAAGTTAAACCAACAATATTTTTTTACAGTGTGGTGAGATTAATATTAACTGAGATTAATAAATGTTTTTTTTTATTGTTATTCCGTTAACTAATGAAATCTTATTGCAAAGCGTTACCAATTTATGAAATATAAAAATTACTATAAAATATTTTATATATAAAAATATAACATTTTATGAGATACTAGGGCTGTCAAACGATTAATCGCATCCAAAATACAAGTTTGTGTTTACATAATATATGTGGGCGTAGTGTGTATAATTATTTTGTATATATAAATAGACACACATGCATGTATATATTTAAGAAAAATGTGTTCTTAATATATCAAATATTTATATTTATGCATAATATTAATTATGTATAAATATTAGGGCTGTCAAAACGATTAATCGCGATTAATCGCATCCAAAATAAAAGTTTGTGTTTACATAATATGTGGGTGCACTGTGTATAATTATATATATATATATATATATATATATATATATATATATAAATACACACACATGCTTGTATATATTTAAGAAATATTTTCATGTATATTCTGTATATAGATTTATATATAATTTATATTATATATAAATATAAATATTTTATATATAAATAATATTTTTTTCTTAAATATACATGCATGTGTGTTTTTATATATATATATACAAAATAATTATACACAGTGCACCCACATATATTATGTAAACACAAACTTTTATTTTGGATGCGATTAATCGCGATTAATCGTTTTGACAGCCCTAATAAATATATATAAAGTATATACTTTCCGATTTTTCTTAAATATATACATGCATGTGTGTGTATTTATATATACAAAATAATTATACACACTACGCCCACATATTTTACGTAAACACAAACTTTTATTTTGAATGCGATTAATCGCGATTAATCGTTTGACAGCCCTATTATATACATATAGTATATTATATTTGTAAGTGCGATTTGTAAAGACCGGTTGAAACGACTACTTGCCTAAGGCTATGTGTACACGGAAACGATTCTGAAGAGAAATCGCAAAAGTGGCGTTGCGTCATCTTTTTTTATTCTGCGTTTCGTTTTGGGGTGGGAAATCCGCGTGCAAATGGAGACGCAAAAGTGTGTGAAATTCAACGTAGTATGCACTTCAGTCGGCTAGGAGTGCATACTACAACAACACCAAGTCCACGCGCCTGCGTACAAACTTCACAGTCAAGCAGACTTTTGCGTTTTTACCGTTTACACGGGAACGCGGCGGTGGAGCGTTTTTAAGATTTCCACTCTGGAGGGTGGTTTCACTTTTTTGAGCCTCAAAAACGCCGTCGCCGTGTAAACGAAAGGCACATCCGATAAAATATTTTTACGTTTTCACCCGCGAGCGTTCTCGTGTAAACATGGCCTAAATTATTAAAACAACTGATCATGTTTGGGATTCCTGATATGCTGAGTAATATTCCCATCATGTGTGCTTTAGGCAAGGACGCAGTGCTATTGGCCGGTGGTGTTGCTGGTGTGGTCACATGGGCCTGCGCTACACCCATGGACGTGGTGAAGGCTCGTCTGCAGATGTGTGGAGGTGGCGGTCGAGTGTATGCTGGTGTTCTGCACTGCATCACTGTGAGTGTGTGTGAGGAGGGCGTGCGAGTGCTCTTTAAAGGCCTTCTCCTGAACAGCGTCAGAGCGTTCCCTGTGAATGCTGTGACTTTCCTCAGCTTTGAGATGCTAATGAGAGCCATGACTGATGACGAATCACACTGAGTTTTAAGTTATAGGTTCAAATTTGATACCTGTTAGCATTTAGCACTGGTTCCTGAAGTCTATGGGTTTTTGGTTTAATGCCTGAATTAAGGTCTGTGGTGAACATAAACTCAGGATATTTATTCTACAACGTAACATACATCATTAATACCCTCTCGTGATGTATTAAAGCCCGTCTAACAAGTGTTTAAATGGCACTACAGAGGATGTAGACATCAAACTCATGTCATTTTCTGACCGACTGAATCTTAAATGGTGACGATGTTGAAGTCATGTGACCGTGGTTCATTTTCATTTACTTATGGTGATTGTGTTTAAGCTTCAAAATTAAAACAAAGTTATGATATTTTATGAATTACTATCATGATGGGCAAAATGTGTAAGTATTATAAACTGTTGTTGGTCACAGAGGTTTTTTTTCTGCAATTATCGAAATGCCAATGTAAAAATCCCATTGGGTTTTAGTCGAGGGAACCGTTCACTTCGGCCCTCGTTTAGTGCCTTTACAGCTGATGACATCATAGTAGTGCTAATTTAGTTTTTTTTCCCCAGGGACTTGAATATTTTGATATTGCTCATTAGAGGTGTTTTAAAATTGAGACAAAGTACTCTTTTTATATATATATCAAATGTAAATTTATGTCCCAGTTACAATTAATTTTCTTGATTAAATGAACATAAAAGAGACCATATAATTCTATTTTGTATTTTTACATGATAAAATTTATACTTGGCTTTAATAAATAGAGCATGGCATATACATATATATATTTATAAACCCATGTTCAGTTTTCTTTTAATTGTCAACTTAATTCGCGATGTTAGGATAGGATGTTCTCATTAAATTTACATAAGAATAAAGTGACTCTCTGACCTGTTTCACTGAATGAAATGCTTTTATTAAGCATAGAAAATAAATCTGCCTTGTACCTCAATTTATTCACCGCCCCCAAAAAAGGCAAGTGCTTAAGAGTCAATGACTGGATCATTATTGCTGTGATTATGTTGTTTCTAGCATGTTTGGCAACAGTTTTCATCTGTTAAACAACCAGAAAGGAAACACATGGTCATATTCCAGGATGACAATGTCATGATTCATCAGGCTCAGATTGTGCAATAATGGTTGAGAGGAGCATTAAAGGGTTAGTTCAGCCAAAAATGAAAATGATATCATTAATGACTCTTCCTGATGTCGGTCCCGAGCCCTTCAGACCTCCGTTCATCTTCAGAACACAGTTTAAGATATTTTAGATTTAGTCCGAGAGCTTCATTGTAAATGTGTGTACGGTATACTGTCCTTGTCCAGAAAGGAAATAAAGATATCATCAAAGTAGTCCATGTGACATCAGTGGGTTAGTTACAATGTTTTGAAGCCTCGAAAATACATTTTGGTACAAAAATAACAAAAACTACGACTTTATTCAGCATTGTATTGTCTTCCGGTTCTGTGGATCCGCGTTCAGTGACGCTGCTAAATGTAAATCTAAAATATCTTAACCCTCTGGGGTTCTTAAATTAAAAAATGTTAAAAATCATAGCTTCATCGGAATGGTCCGAAACTTGGTGACGTTAATGGTACTTAGTATATAAGCACCCCCAAAAATTGGGGACAGGATTTGAAAAGTCTAAGTGGTCTTAAAAAAAATAGTCACACTCAGGACCTTCGGCTCAAAAATGACCCGCATAGGAAGTGAATGGGAAATTGGCAAAAATGTGAAAATACTGCGTTTTTTTGTGCGTACAATCTACAAATCAGCAACGATCTTGAAAAAAAGCACACAACAGTGAAGGGGTGAATCTATAAAACATCAAGAGTGCAAAACAGACACACACCAAAAAAATTCAGATTATACATGTGTTTTGTATTTTTAAAAAGCTCAGTTTGTCCACGAAATGGCATCCATCTAATTTCAAAAATTGCTTTTATGAGGCCTAGGCTTGACTCCAAAATGAAATACAGCTTTAAAAAAAAAAAAACAATTTTTTTTTTAATATTTTTTTTTTCTATTATATTCAATGGGGGAAAATTTGGTCATAATTATTGCATTAATACTAATTATATATATATATATTTTTTTTTTGAAATTTTCTCAAAACACCAAAAAAGAAAAGAAAAAAATATTATAAAAAAACAAGTAAAAACAAAAAATTATAATTTTTTTTTTTAAATATGAATCCCGCCCTTCGGGTCAATTTTGACCCGAAGGCCCTGAGAGTGACTGTTAAACGAAGAACCCCAGAGGGTTAAACTGTGTTCTGAAGATAAACGGAGGTCTGACGGGCTCGGGACGAAATGAGGGAGAGTCATTAATGACATCATTTTTATTTTTTGCGTGAACTAACCCTTTAAGAATCATTAACACATGAATCTGCTCCTCTGAGTCCAGATCTTAAACTCATTGAACGTGTTTGGGATGTGCTGGGCTCTTGCATTATCAAGATCTTGACCTAAAACTGATGCGCCTCTTGATGGAAACAACATTTGGTCTAGATCCTGTATATACGGTTCGTACATGAGGTGTTTGCTAGATGTTTTTAACATACAAGAACACTTTCTTTACTCTGAAACAAAGATTACGCATATTTCATCGGGTCTTGGCTTCCTAACCCAGAGATTGAGAGTTTATTTCAACATTACAAGATATTTTCTGTTTCTGTTCACATTTCCTTGTCCTTCGTTTTCTCAAGCGTTTTTCATTAATTCACACCAATCTCAATCTTTCAACAAAAAAACAAAGAAAAACCTAAACCTGCTCAAAGCTGAACAAATCAGGTCGTTTCAGAGACCAGCAAAAAAAGCCTCACTTTCAGGGCCTGTTTCTAACTATTATTCAGTCTTACCATATTAAAAGCAAAACCTTACTACTAAATACTTTTTTTTGTGCTCTAGGAAACAAAGATATTAACATCTATTAATACATTTTGAAATATTACCAACTAAAAAGTTGGTTTTCATTGGTCATTTATTTCAAATTATTTATTAATAGTCCAACCAATAGGATCGGTTTCAGAAAAACATGTCATATATCCTCCCTAATTTATACACTTTGTACTTGTCAATCAGCACAAAGCCTAAAAAAAATGTCCTACAAGATCTAGGCACTGATGACTTGTGACTTTTACACAAAAAATAGCATCTCAAAAATATGATTTTTTTTTCCTATTCATAATTTTGTTAATGCTATTGTTTTCTCTAATGCACAGATTTAACCTGCCCAGTGAAAACTTAAAAATGAAAACACAATCTTAGTGCAAACAGCTTTTCTGGATGTTAAAATTTATTTTTTGATGCCAAAATACTTCACGACCTGAGATGAAAAAAGAAAATCCTAATTTGTTCAAACAGTAAATCAACCTCCTCCGTTATTCCTTAAATCAACCCAACAATAAATTGCTAATTATCTAAGAAAAAAAAATAAAAAAGTTCACCCTGAAAATCACACACAGTTTAAGAGTGTCAAACACTTCTCTTAATATCCTGGTCCTGTTCATATTGATCTCAACACATACAAATATCCTCTTAAAAACATTTGATTTCTTAATTTCCCTCTACATGATCCCGTTCCCTGTTTGGTCTCATTGTAATGCTTGTGTCTGGTCATGTGACATTATTAAGTGCCGTACTTTCTTCTGATGTTTGCGTGTCATCCTTGTGTTACCGTAGAAGTACAGTCCAATCTGACGCCGCGTTGACCGCTGGCTTGCGTAGAGTCAAAACTGCATGTGTAGAGTCGAACTCAAACTCTAACGTCGATTCGGTACCATCTGAGAAAGAGGGAAAATAATTATAATAATTAATTCCATATGTTGTGCAAAATCTTAACTGGTTTTACTTCTGGACCCAAATTTACTTTGGACAACAGCACCAAAAGTGAACAAAAATGTCCTTGAATTAACCCTCAAACCGTATTCACTTTATTGCGCTTAATCCTGTAATTGTGGAAAAATGTGGGCACTCAGGTGTGATCCTAATTTTTATTTATTATAAATATTATATCACTGTCTTCGATAAAGTTTTGTCTATTCATTTATGGTGTTTTTTTAAATTTTGGGGGTATTTTTGAATTTATTTACTTCAAAAAGTACCATATTTTCTATGTAAATTATGCTTAATTTTATGTTTTTTTTTTTAACTACATTAAAATATCATTCCAATAAGTTCTCAGAGCTAAAACGTAAAGATGAAGTGACTTTGCTGTCACCTGGTGTCTTATTTTGGCTTATTTTAGACTGCTCTAAATTACAGTTTTTCCCATTCATTTCTATGGGTGCCCATTTTTGACCCAAATACAAGATTAAGGAGTTTATTTTCACCCACTTAACATTGTAGAATTGAGTCAAAAAAAAAATAGTGTCTGTTTAGGAGGCAAACTTAGAAAAAGTAGCCAAGTCTCGTACCGCTCAGATCAAGGGAAGTATTTTTTTTTTTAAAATAGATCAAAACTATTTTGCCCACATTTGTCCAGAATACGGTTTTAGGGTTGATTTATTTGTATCAAGCGTCGTGTCTATTTGTAAATGCATAAACAACAGAAGTACGACTGTATAAATGTTTGGTTTCTAAATGCTGTCGGCAGCATTTTAGGTATTTATCAGTAGTGAATAGCTATTTAAAAAGTCATGTTTTGTAGTTGCAGTGAAGTTGGCTAACTTCTACAAAAGGACGTATGCCATTTAAGGGCGGGGTAGGAAATTAGTTTTCCCAAATTAGTTTTAACTGTCTATACCAGTACATAATTAAAATGTAAGTACTCTGAAAAAGAAAGTATACAAATCAAGTGTCTGTGCAATAAACACAGCACAGTATACATAGACAGTTTAAACAAATTTGGGAAAAAAGATTTTTTAAAGAAAATTTCTACCAACCCCACCTTTAAATTCACTGATTGAGATCTCATTTTATTGATTGCAAGGCACTGGATATGGCAAAAGGCAACTTGGAGAACAAAACAAGCAATTTATCATACAAAAACCAACAACATCACTGTCATATATTAGACTAGCCACAGTGACACTGACCTGCATTTCTCAGAGTAGCAGAGGACGGCTGACTGCCTCCGATGATCACAATCTTTTCTATCCAGGAGCCGGTGGAGAACTGGGAGTCCGGGGACAGATTTCTGAAACACAAGAGATGAGAAACAGCATGGCAGTGACGTGTGACTGCACTTTCCTAGCACGCAGGAAATGCTAGTACGCGGCTTTTTTTTTCAGGGTATATACAGTTTTCCTTAAGTTAAATTTACTACTTTTTAATACCTTTTTTACTACCTTCAGAATTTTTTTAAAAACCATCACGACACTGAATTAAGTGTTAATCAGCAGCAACCTTTCTATTATTTACACAGATTTTGACATTTATAACATATAAAAATGGTAAAAGATCTGCTGCGTGACAGGATTTAATAGGGGAAACTGCGAAAATGCGACTAAAACGAATAATTTTATCAATTTAAACTAAATGTTGGACTCAATATAGTGTTCCTTACAACTTACTAAAGATCCAGTGATCCGTGGATATTGACATGCAGCCAGGAATCGTGTTGCCTGACATTTATGTTTGCCTGATTTCGACACCGGGGAAATAAAAGCAATATAGACCTAAACATAAACCAAATTTGCCTGTGAACGCTTTATGTAAATACAATATAGGTAGGTCTAAATCCGGGTGATCACTTGTTCACAGATGATGTCGATCGACCATTGAATATGGCGTCAGCATCAAACATAGACAGAGACGAAAGATCTTTGATTGTGCCCAAATAAGCTAAAGCCCATATTTAAACGGACTAACACAAACACAGAATAGGACACCTGATAGTCTGAAAAAAAATAATACCTAATTTTTAAAAAATAATACCTCTCAGACTACATTTAACACTTTTAATGGCCTTAAATTTGACAATTTTGATTTATCACTTTTTAATACTTTTTAAAACCCCGCAGACACCCTGTTTTTAGGCCCAGACACACACACACAAGCCACCAACAACACAGTGGGCTTTCACCACTAGCTCTTTATTGTAGGTTTGGTGTCACAGCTTTAAAGGGATACTCCACTTTTTTTGGAAATAGGCTCATTTTACCACTCCCCCAGAGTTAAACAGTTGAGTTTTACTGTTTTCGAATCGATTCAGACGATTTTTATTGATATTTAGAAGAATATCAGTAACCAGACAGTCTCATTGACTTCCATAGTATATTTTTTTCCAACTATGGAAGTCAATGAGACCAGAAACTGTCTGGTTACTGATATTCTTCTAAATATCAGAAAATCATCTGAATGGATCGAAAATGGTAAAACTCAACTGTTTAACTCTGGGGGAGTGGTACAATGAGTCTATTTCCAAAAAAAGTGGAGTATGCCTTTAATCCTTGTGCATCCTTATGGACATTTTTGTCCTTTTCAGTTTTGTTTTTTGGATCACTTTGCCTGTGTTAAAGCTAACTGCAAAAAACTTGGCTCAGGTGTGTATTTTTATTGGAATTTTACTATTTCAGCGTCATTTTCTTAAAAAAAATATATTTTTTTGCATTAGGTACAAAAATACTCCCTCTCAGCACCTTTTGGACAAAAATGTCCCCATTGAAACCCATTAAAACTGCCATTTTTAATCCCCGGTTCAGTTAACTATAAAATAATGCAATCTTTGTTAAGAGGCTTTCATTCTGAAGGCAAGGCTTTAAAATTTTATATTTTACTATTTTTTTATCAGATGGTGCCATTTTTTTAAGTTTGGCCTATAAAACAAATATCGCTTTATTCCCGTTTTCTGCTTCGGCATACTATAGAGCCAACTGGATAAATTATGCAACGATATTTGTGTGGGTATGTTGGTATGGATGTCAGAGTGTGGTTAATATGTGTGTTATAAAAAAATATGTGTGTGTGTGTCCGCATGTGTGTGTTTGTAGTACTGAGAGAGAAAAACTGCAAATAATAATCCAATCACTGTGAGCAGCAGTGGGGTTTTGCTGGGACCCAATGGGGAAAATATGTTACTACGCCCAAACAAACTGTTACCCAAAGCTCATTTTTTGAGATATCATCCTCAAATTTGGAACACAACCTATTTAGATTTATGGCTTTGATTTTATTGCAGTTTTGAGTTCAACCTGATTTATAAAATATATAAAATATTTTTTATAAATAATTTTCATAAACTTATACCTATGTAACTTTTTTTGGGATTTACTTATTATTATTTTTTTACTCCAGCAATAATCTGCAAAGGGTCTTCTTTAAAATGATACCAAACTTAAGTCTGTGCTCCAAAGCGTCACATTTTTATGACAGTTTTTTGACATGGACATTTTTGTCCTCTTTTTACCTAAGTGTAACTTTTTTAAATTGATGCACAAGGGTTAATGAAAACAGCAGACTAACCTGGAGGACAACATGTTGGCAGAGAAAGACAGACGTCTGTGGACAAACTGCTTTGACGTTTCAAAGTTGAAGGTGTGGAAGTCATCGATGTACAGCTCTCCTTCAGCAGAGCCCTGAAGCAGAAGACAGCAGTGAACGTGCAGCACTCATGGCCTGTTTAACGCTGCTATTAAGATGTGTTTCGGTGGATCGGATCAGTAGTGTACGACTCTAAATACAGGTCTAAAACGCTTTGAGCTCGTCCACTTTCCAGAGGTAGTGGAAAACACACTCGACCGGATTGGTGTCGCAGTGTAAACGCTCATGTGATCGCATGTGTTCGAACAGCCACAGAAGAAACGTTACTGAACTAAGTGGAAACATTATGAGAAGAGCTCGAGGCAGACGGGATTTAAACTTTGACGTCTGGAAGACTCGAGTTTGGTTTGAAGGCGAAAAACGATGTTCTCTCATCATTCCTGATTTCTAACACACACTCATTGTTCGGCGTGATCTTGCGTCTGTCAGAGCAGAAACTAAAGCTGAAGCTCTCCGTATGTTCTCCAGTTATCTTCATATGTACATTGTGAGACCTTATTTTGTCCATTACATCAAAAGATCTTAAAAAAAACACAGATTTACCCACCCATAGTCCCTCCCCTTAAAGAAATCAGGACAGAAGTGGATGAAAGTGGACAAAAGAGACGGATTAAAACACCAGGTGTAAGAGGAAATGCGTCTAATTGTGATCCGATCGACCAAAACACATGTTAATACCAGCTGTAAACAAGTTGAAATTTGAAAACAATATCCATGTATAGTGCCACATTCTGTTTGCTTCTTCACATAGAGACCTGGGGCCTCATTTATAAAACTGTGCATAGGATCCTTACTAAAAGTGTACGTGTATACATATGTGTATACATATATATATTACGTGTATACATATATATATTACGACGCCTAGTTTAAATCATTTGCATATATCATATATCAACTCAAATAAGCAGGACAAAATTTGTGGCCGGCGGAAGTTTCCTTGGCCAGTTATATTGAAAATATACTTTTTACAATTTGCAGTATGACGTAATCCATTGCTAAATTATGGCTCATCATAGACTAGCTAACCATAAAGCTAGCTAATGCCACTATCATCAGTCTGTTCTGTTGTGACTATAAAAGACATTTTTAGAAAGTTTCTTTTTAAAATACATAATCATATTATTTTGGTTAAAACTCATAAATAACTACAAATAACCTAATTTTAAAAAGCTGTTAAGTATCCAGCCTAATGTAACATGTACAATGATATTGCTTAGGAAGTATATTTAACCGTACTCCTGAATAGTTATTGTTTGGTGGCATTGTGCATGTGGGTTGTCTTCATGAAAAATGAAAATAAAGGGATAAAAAAAAAAAACTAATGTTAGGGAAATCTGTTAATGTTTTGCTGCGCCTTTCTGAAAAAAAAAAAAAAATATCGGCCGATATATCAGAATATCGGATTTTAAAACCCAAAAATATTTGTATCGGCCTTCAAAATCCTTTATTGGTCGGGCTCTAATGATTATTCATCCACGTGATACCATGTTACACGCTACAAGGCGTTAGTAAAACATGAAATACGGATGTGCCGTCACATTATTACAAACATATTTTTTTTAGTAGCCTATCTTTGCTTTGTTTTTGAATAAATAAATCAAATAGTGTTTTTATAAATTACAACTTATGCGTCGGAAGTAGCATACGCCTCTTTCAGGGCCTGTTTTGTGCGTACGCAGCGGTTATAAACGAGGCCGCAGGATGCGATGAATTACCTGAGAACTGAGAGCAACATAGAGAGTGTATGGATCATTCTCCATACAGGAGGAAGACCTCCTAACACGGTCTTTCCTGCAGATAATGGACCCGCCTCGCTGGAAAACTGGGATCTGGAACACGAGACCGAGGAAGTGCAGGAGAAACAGATAGAAAGGTAGGATTTAGTTGCTTTGATAAAGACTGAAGCACAAAGTTTAGTTGCAGGAAACAATTATAGAAACTATTCCTGAAATAAGTCTATAGGAAAACTGTTTGGAATATAAAAATCCATTTGACCCAAAAATAATCTGAACCAGTGTGTATTTAGTATTATTCAGATACTACTATAGTTATATAAGTTGTTGTCATTTCTATATAGTTAAAAAAAAGTCAATATAGCTTTTATTAATATTTATGTTAGTTTATTATTTTAGTACATCAAGTTGAATTCAAGGAAAATTCAATTCTAACTGTATTTTAGTTGATTTTTATTTTATTGTTTTTAATGGCTTCAGTTAACTATAATAATCCTGATTTGAACCAACCTTGAGCATCGTCAAAAAAAAAAACACTGTTTTTGCTCCTAATTTATGCAATCTTTACAAAAAGAAAAAATGAAAGCGTCAATAACAGAAAAGGTCAGGGCTTACTGAGCTCATAGTGACAGGAATGTAGAGGCTCTGATCCCCATCATGCTTCTGGAAAGTGTGAACATCGTACCAGACCTACGAGAGAAACCGAGAGGAAGTGTTATGTCTTTGGTTTCTTGTCTGTTATGATAGTCACTGTGTCAGATAACGCGATTTTGGCTCCTAAAATCTTGTCGTGTCGTGGACAAGACACATGTCAGGCTCCTTGCCACTGTCGCCTTGCTTTTGGCTTGCTTAGTCGGGATTATTTAATATTTAACAATATTATCGATCTGTGTTGTACTACTTTCATTTTATCACTGTGAAGCTGCTTTGATACAATCTGTATTGTGAAAAGCGCTATATAAATAAATGTGACTTGACTTGACGTTACTTCCTGACCAGTCATCGCATGCCGTGTTTAACGGCGCGCGTGATGTCATCGAGCTTAGCGAGTGAGTTCCTGGATTGCTCGGTATTGCCTTTTCAGCGTGAGAAATACACAGTGTGGTGTGTGAGCGTGTGAACTGGTTGAATTGCGTGTGTCTCACGGCCATTGCGTGAGACTTGATAACCCTGCTCGAAGAGGACAGTATGGCCTGTCAATCCTCCAAAGAGAACTTGAGGTAAAATATTGTTTTCTTATATATTTTTACTTCTAGTTTTAACGTTAGCACCATCATCTCTCTTTCGTTTTGTCTTTTTTTGAAAGTTGAGTAAGAAAAAGCTTGTGCTCCTATTGGTCAACCTCATACATGTGACGGAACCGTCGTGGACGACCGTTAAAAAAAATTAAACATGCTAGTCTTTTTGTCGTGATGTCGTGAAGCGTCGCAGAAGAGAAGTAGGTTGTCGCCCACTATGACACACTATACGAGATGATACGATCGAATCTTGCGCCCCGACGCCAGTTGTTGTTTACGAATCCCCACGACACCCTACGTCAAACGGATCGTGCCAAAATCGTAAAATCTGAACCAGGAATTAGGTTGTGAAACGGCCGTTTCCTCAAGATTTTACGTAGTGAAACTGCGCAAAGCTTCGTCACAACCCAGAAGCGCTGCGCTGTTACACTACGTGAACTCACTCGAGGCCCACAGAGAAGGAATAGTTGAATAAAGTCATTATTTTTAAATATATCCAGGCCTGAACGAAGAACTCGATCTGAGTGTTTTTCTCTACACGTTGGTGTTATTTTTCTATTTGATTTTTTTCTGCTTCTTTTGTAGTGATAAATGCATTTCTTATAAGTTTTAGGTTGTGAAACTGCCGTTTCCTCGAGATTTCAACTTCTAGGTTGTACGTCACACGCATCACACACATGACCAGCGTCGGCTAATTGTGAGCCTGTGTGTGACGTACAACCCTGTTACACTACGTGAACTCACTCGAGGCTCACAGAAAAGTAAAGGAATAGTTGAATAAAGTCGTTATTTTTATATATTCAGGCCTGAACGAAAAACTCAATCTGAGTGTTTTTCTCTATTAGATTTTTTCTGGTTCTTTTGTAGTGATAAATGCATTTCTTGTAAGTTTGATGTGTTTTTCACAAGTAGTCTACTAAGCAGCAAGGAGGCCATCTAGTGGCCTTTGTTATATCTTACAATTCTGAACCTACTGTTGTCATTTGCCAAATTGAGGTTTCTGATTGGTGGTTTGAGACCTTATAAGGCTCTTCCTGTTTTTGAAATGTAGTGACTCCAGGACGAACGTTTGTATGCCGAAACGCGTCGGAGTGTTTTAAATAGTGTTGATTATGACCAAGCCACGGAAACAAAGGCTTTTTAACTTTTCTAAAGAGAGTGTCTTGGATGTTCCTGTTGAAGGTCGTTATTTTTGTTTTGTTTTTGCACACAAAAAGTGATCTTGTCGCTTGATAAAATTAAGACTGAGCCACTGTGGTCACTCGGACTATTTTAACGACGTCTTTAATAACTTTTCTGGGCCGGCAAGTTTCAATCCCTTAGAAGCCTGTGGAGGAGTGATCCAGCTCTCAGATTTAATCAAATGAAGATAAACGGGTTTTGAACAACATGAGGGAGAGTAATTAGTTTTTTTGGGATGAACTATCCCTTTAATCCAACCAAACATGCCAAGTGTGAACACACCCTTAGAGGAAATAAAAATCCACCCAGGGTGTGCCATTCATTATTGAGGAATGCATTACCTCGCCTTTCCCGGGCAGAAAGGCAGTAACACCACTAGCGCCCTCATCCGTAACAGGGTGTACCAGTAAATCCTTCCCTATGAGAAGAAATAAATCTGTGTTAGCCTTCTCTGTCACAACAGTGATTTGGGATAATCATAATTCATGTTTAAAAACTCACCAATCAAGTACTCGTCCTCAATTGAGAAAGTGGCTACGTCGTCAGGATACTCTACCCATAAAGGTCTATGAAAACATTCAATCAATGTTATGAATGATCAATGTTATGAGTCAATCAATGTTATGATCCCTTAAAGTTTGTTTTTAAACCGAATACTACATTTGGTGTTGTCATTGTTTACTAATCTAAGCCCCTCTGATTGGCCATTGCACTCATAATGCCGGAAGCTAAAGATTTTAGTTTAAGTTTTAACCCTCTGATGGTCCTCGGTCACTTCTGAACAAATAATTTTCTGTTTTTAATTTAAAAGGAAAAAAATAAATATTACAGCTTCATTGGAAGGAATCGGAGCAAGCTAAGTGGTCGTAAAAAAAAAAAAAAATTCACTCATGGTCTTCAGTCAAAAATGACCCCCATAGGAAATGAATGGAAAACATTTTTATCACTATTTCTAAAAGAAAGAACAAAAATCAAAAACTTAATTTTTGGAGTTTGTTTCAAATATATATTCAAATCCACCAAAAAAAAAAAAAAAAGTGTTCATAAACAGCTGGGGAATTCACATATTTCTCGATACACTTTTTCTCTATACTGTAACCAGATGGTGCTAATTTTCTTAAAAAAATATATTTTTTCTAGGGCTGTGCAAAAGTTAATTGCGATTAATCGCATCCAAAATAAAAGTCTGTGTTTACATAATATATTTGTGTGTGCTGTATATAATTATTTTGTATATATAAATACACACACATGCATGTATATATTTAAGAAAATGTGTTATTCCTATATAAAATATTTATATTTATATAGTATAGATTATGTATTTATATACAGAATTTAAGCGTAAATAATTCTTAAATTTAAACATGCATGCATAGGTATTTATATATACAAAATAATTATATACAGCACACACAAATATATTATATCCACAGACTTTTATTTTGGATGCGATTAATCACAATTAACTTTCGCACAGCCCTAATTTTTTTCTGAAGGCCTATTAACTGCATTAATTAAAAAATATATATATATATATATATATATATATATATATATATATATATATAATTTATTTTTTCCATGGCAAAAATAACCAATAAATATTGCATAAATATTAATAAATTCAATCAAATTGCCTCAAAATACTAAATTAAGAAGAATAAATATTATAGAATAAAAATAAATTGCATTGGTTTTTCCCGGGAAGGCTCAGGACGTCACTCCTAAACAAAGACCATCAGAGCATTAAATGTGGATATTTTTCTTACAAAAGTGCATCGCTGCACTTCAGAAGGCCTTTATTAACCCCAGCTACGATGGCTTGAAGACGAATAAATTATGGGATGATTTTCATTTTTGGGAGATCAATTCCTTTAACCCAGAGGTTCTCAAACTTTTTTGGACACGGCCCCCATTTTTGCCGCCTTATCTCTAATTTAGTGGGCATTTTTGCCCCTGAGAGTCACTGCTGACTCACCTCATAACAGGCTGTCCGGTGTGGTGAGCGTTGTAGAAGAGCTGGTACCAGTATGGCAGGAGAGCGTATCTCTGGCGCACCGCCTCCCGGATGAGGGCGGTGTTCTCCGGGCCGAACAGCCAGGGTTCTCTGCGGGGCGTGTCTATGTGTGCATGAGCACGGAAAAACGGCTGGTATGCTCCTGCCTGATACCATCGCACCAAAAGCTCAGTGCCGGGATGTTTAAAGAAACCACCAACGTCGGCTGAGGAACAGAAAGACACAGCATGTGAGACAAAAAGAAAAAAAAAACGTTCTCCACTTTGATGATTTGCAATGATTTTCTGCCGGTAACCTTAAAGTGCTGCTTTATTAATGTAATGCAAATATAATGTACACGAGCAAAAGTTTAGAATAGTTACATTTTTAAAATGACTTGAAAGTAGTCTCTTCTGCTCACTAAAGCTGCATTTATTTGATCAAAAACACAGTACTATAGTTAAATATTAAAACAGCTGTTTTTTTATATTTGAATGTATTAAATCCTGTGATGTAAAGCTGAATTTTCAGCATCATTCTTCCAGTCTTCAGTGTCACATGATCATTCAGAAATCACTCTAATACAGTATGATGTTTTGATGCTTAAAAAACATTTCTGATTATAATCAATGTCGAAAACAGATGTGCTGCTCCACATTTGTATGTAAAAGGGTATTCAGTACCAATAGTAATCAATAGTTTGGGCTTTCGAAAAAAAAAAGAAATGAATACTTTTAATCAACAAGGATGCATTAAAATGATTTATAAAACGGATAATTCTATTTTAAATAAATTTCATTCAAAAACCGTTCTATTCATCAAAGAAAACTTAAAAACAGGCAAAAATCATTTACATTTTTTTATTAGGGCTGTCAAACGATTAATCACGATTAATCGCATTCAAAATAAAAGTTTGTGTTTACTTAATATATGTGGGCGCGGTGTGTATAATTATTTTGTATATATAAATACACACACATGCATGTATATATTTAAGAAAAATCTGAAAGTATATACTTTATATATATTTATACATAATTAATATTATGTATAGATATAAATGTTTGATATATTAAGAACACATTTTTCTTAAATATATACATGCATGTGTGTGTATTTATATATACAAAATAATTCTACACACTACGCCCACATATATTATGTAAACACAAACTTTTATTTTGGACGCGATTAATCGCGATTAATCGTTTGACAGCCCTATTTTTTATACCTGTATTCCTTTCTAATTTTAAAAAAATGCATTTGTACTGCAAAACAATTTGAGAAAAAAAATTTATTTAAGAAATTTCATGCTGAGCAAAACTTTTTTTTTACATCAAGTATTCAACTAATGTCCCCGCTTTTTTATTAGCCAGCATTTGTTCATAACATTTTCATGCTCCCCAGAATATTTTGTTGTATGAATATTTCTGCTTCACCTTCACTTGTTTTTTTGGATCCAGACACTCTCTACTCTTTCAGAAGATGCGTAATAGCGCCCCCTACCCATGGAAACATGTATAGCCGGAAAATTATGGGTAACACTTTGCTTGAAGGGGTGTGCATAAGACCAACATGACACCTTCATAATCATGATATGACGCATGTTATGAATATGCAGGTTTTATGCATGTTTGCGACAACTGTCATTAAGTGTCTTTCGCTCAATAATGACATTTTGAATGCAAATATGACATTGTTTATGACATAAACCATAAAATCATAACCTGTCAGTGTCTTTGGCATGACAACTTGACATTACTAAGACAACACAACCTGTCATAAACATTAATAATCAAACTTAAGAAACCACCTAGCTTTATTAGTTAACATTACATTAAACTGTCATGTAGTTGGTTTTGACATTGGCTGTCATGAAGCCATTATAACTTTATAATGACAAATTCAATTAGTACCACTGTAGTCGAGGTCACAAAAAATATTCATGACACAGTTATAATGGCCTCATGAGAGCCAATGTCAAAGCCAACCACATGACAGTTTAACTTAATTTTAGGTCAAGTTGTCAGCACAAAGACACTGACAGGTTATGATGTTATGGTTTATGTCATAAACAATGTCATATTTGCATTCAAAATGTCATTATTGAGCGAATGACACTTAATGACAGTTGTTATAAACCCTACTTCATATTCAAGACATGTCATGTCATGGTTATGAAGGAGTCATGTCAGTCTTATGCACACCCCTTCAAGTAAAGTGTAACCAAATTATGTCAGGCAGAGTTTACCTTTGGCCGTTACCTAAATATAGTGCAGTTTTGTTTACCCATTGCAAGCACTGTACGTCATTTCTCATTTTCATCAGTGTAGCTCTCATGACTAGAGTAACGGCTCACCTCCACAGAAAGAGATGCCCACTAAGCCCAGGCTCAAGCACATGGGGATGGAGATCTTCAGATGACCCCATTCAGCTGCGTTATCTCCCGTCCACACCGCACCTGAGCCACAGAGGAAGAGGAAGTCATCACCAAACAATGTTACGAACACGTGAGGACCGTGTCCGAAGTGAAGGTGTTTCTCACCGTAACGCTGAGATCCGGCAAAAAATGCTCGGGTCAGAACGAACGGTCTCTCCACTCCTCCCGAGCGCTGAATCAGGCCGTCTGCAGTCGCCTTTTGCTGGTAACACACAAGTATTGTTAAGAGAGAAAGAAAGAAAGCACCACTTTAACACAACTGTCTTTTTTGGCTCTTCATTTTCCTTCACTATATCACACAAGCATTTCACTATTATACACTACCAGTGAAAAGTTTTAGATCGGTAAGATTTTATGTTTTTAAAAGAAGTCTCTTCTGCTCACCAAGGCTGCAATTATTTGATAAAAAATAGAAAAAAAAACAGTAATATTGTGAAATATTATTACAATTTAAAACAGCGGTTTTATATAGTGAAGTGTAATTTATTCCTGTGATCAAAGCTGAATTTACAGCATCATTACTCCAGTCTTCAGTGATCCTACAGAAATTATTATAATATGATGCTCAAGAAACATTTATGATGTCGAAAAGAGTTTTTTACATTTTTATTTCAGGATTCTTTGATGAATAGAAAGTTCAAAAGAACAGAATTGATCTGAAATGGAAAGCTTTTGTAACATTAATCACTTCCATTTAAAAGTTTGGGGTCAGTAAGAATTGATTTTTTATTTTTGGGGGAAAGAAATTAGAAAATACTTTTATTCATCAAGGAGGAGTTAAACTGATCAAAAGTTACAGTAAAGACATGTATAATGTTAGAAAAGATTATATTTTAATTGAACTTTCTATTCATCATAGAATTTTGGGGGGAAATGGTACACGACTGTTTGCAACATTGAAAATAATAATTTATGTTTTTTGAGCATAAAATCAGCATATTAGAATGATTTCTGAAGGATCATGTGACACTGTAATCAGCAACAGTAATGATGTTGAAAATTCAGCTTTCAAATTACATTTTAAAATATATTAAAATAGAAAACAGTCATTTTAAATTGTCATAATATTACTGTTTGTCATTTTTTTTTATTTTCATCAAATAAAGCAGCCTTGGTGAGCAGAAGAGACTTCATTTAAAAACAAAAAATCTTACTGATCTAAAACTTTTGACCGGTAGTGTAGGTGCATTCACGTCCTCCTAAAACTGTTAATTACAACTTGTAAACTGGGAATTTTCTGAGAGGGCCGACTTGTACCATCGGACCGAGTAGATTGTCATTGGTTGTCTTCTTTTAACATTTTATTCATGTTTTCTTAGGACACCAATTATTTGTATATTTTTAAGTGTTTACTTCATCTTATGCCTGTTCTACACATCTTTGCAGATTTGTTGGCTTTTTCAAATCAAACAGTATTTCATATTATTATATTCTCATCCAATCAGTGCCTTAATCTATATATCGGCCGACATTTTTTCTTAATTATTATTTCAGAAACACGCAACAAATTGTAAAACATATATTTTCAATATAACAGGCCAAGGAGAGATGATCCGTCTCATTGCTATAACTGTCACGCGCTATTAAAGAAACACTTCAGTCACATTGTCAAAAGGACTACAATGTGACAACATAATGTAATGATTACTAGCAAATTCCGCTTCACTCTCAGCTTATTTAACAGCAGCAAAACTGGACATGATAGTCACAAACTTTGTTAAAATATTCATTATCAAAATATGATACAAAATATTCATTTATCGGCCATTATAACTGCCGATACCGATAATTTGGGAAAATGCCTAATATCGGCCGATAACATCGGATCGGCTTGCCGATATATCGGTCTGGTTCTAGTCTAATCTAATAAAAATCCCCAATTAGCAAAAAGAGAATCAATTTATTTATTTAAATTCTGAGTTTAAATGTGGCCTGGATGGGTTTATGTGAAACTCACCCAGAAAACAATGTTGTAAATGTTTTGTTTTTACCACCTAAAGGCCCGATATGAAATAAAAGAACGAACCGTGACATCATTTCAAACAAAATCAATCCAAAATGAAGTTTGTCTCAGGAGTTTAAGACAGCTTGCCAATGAACTTTCGGCAAAAGAACCAGTGGACTTAGTGGTGATGATGTAATAGGTGGGTGTGGCTCTGAGGCTCCGCCTTCTTTGATGTGTAACTTCATTGGTTAAGTCGAGTTAAAACATAAACACACTGGAAAGTGGCTTTGTAGTAGAAACTGAAGTCATTTTAATTGAAAGCGGTACGGACACACACGTTCAATACTGTAAAGCTGCTTGACTTGAAGCAAATCTATTGTACAATATGCAATATATATAAATTATGTGACATGACTGGAGAGCTGATGCAAACATCCACATCACTATGATCAGATGCTCTCTTAACTGTGTTTCTCACCACTGTTATTCTTACTTTGTGCTTTTTTATTGATATTCCTCTAATTGTCGCTCTCAACAGTGTGGGAAGCGTCGGGATGTTTGGTAACAGTGCACCGCCACAAAAGTATTTAACTTTTTACCCCTAACCAAAGAATAAAATAGAAGTTTACAACAGTGAGTATATCCGGGCCTTTATGTGCCTATAGACCATTTCAAAAGATGTAAACAACACTGGTCCAGAAGCACTTCCTGTTTCAGTTTGTAACTGTTTTCTTTATTTCACATGTAAAGAAAACGTCTTAAAGATGTTTGTTTAACTTTTTGATTCATATTTATATGTTCTGTTGGTTGTATTTTATCCCAGCTTTTATGTAGTGTTAAAAAACTGAAACAGGAAGTGCTTCTGGGCCAGTGTTGTTTACATTTTTTTGAAATGGTCTATAGAAAAATGGAAGTAAATTAAAAAAAAAAGACTGGTCTCTCACCACATAGAGGCCATAAAGATTGTGAACATCTCTGTGCTCCCAGACACCATGAAGAGCATCTTTGTGCATGGTCACCTCAGGCCCATTAAACACAGACGGCTCGTTCATGTCATTCCAGATGTACTGGTTCTCCATGGATCCCTGGACAAAGGCAATTGGGATTTAACAAACTTACAATACTAAAATTACTAGGGGTGTAACGATACCCTCACGTCACGATTCGATACATATCACGATACGATATTTTTGCGATACTCCAGGACATTTGGTAAAAGGTTGATATTAGAGAGTTTAAATAAATAGGTTTGGACTTGGTGCTTGTAAGATATAATATAAAAATATTCATGATTCTGAAGCTGAAAATAAAGAATTATTTTAGATGAATATGCTTGCACTCTTTCACTGACTAAATATATTTAAAATAATGTTGGCCACTTTTTTTTTGGTAACATCAGACATTTGGCATTATCAGGACCTACAAATATTCCCCCATTGCATTATTATACATTATAATCAACATTATATATAGTGGTTTAATGTAGTACTTATACTAAAACTCTGAAAACTTTTAATTTTTTCCTCAAACAGCAATTTTTATTTTGGGGGGACTATCCATAATACATATTGTCTCTATCTACGATACACATTGTTGCATTTTTGTATCGCGATATATTGTGGCACGATATATTATTGCACCCCTAAAAATTACCTTTAGTCATCAATCTAAACATTTTAAGTCCCCCTGTAGACAATTTTATACATTTAAACTCATCTCTGATCACCAAAATTACATATACAAATGTTTATTTCCTTTAAAAAAAATCCTTCATGCCTTAAAATAGCTTGAATGTTACTACATTCTTGCCTCATTTAGTATACGGGGTTCTATGAATACGCAAATGAGCCCCGCCTCCACTCACACCCACCAACTGAGAGATCCACTCGTTGATCTGATTGGTTACAAGGTAGTTTGTGATGTCAGAAACACCAGCGCTTTCAAATGTCTTTGGTTCACTGAAGTTTTAAGGAGAAAATACTCGACTTATGAATTTACACATGGTTTGTCTTTAAAGCAAATTAAAAACACCACATAGACGTATAAACAACATTAAAAACTTGATTTTCACACTTTAATAGTGAGAGAGAACTTAATAAACAAGTCAGTTGAGAAACCCCTTACCTCATACTGGTCATAGGCAAACATGCTGGCCCACCAGGCTCTCATCTCGGGGTTAGTGAAGTCAGGATACCCAGAATTCCCTTCAGCAGAGAGAAAAAAGTGTGTTTCAGTACTGATTTAAACAGACAGCTGGATAAGTAGCTACACACCTGGCCAGCACCAGCCTTCATAGTCTCCTCCATCTTTGTTCTTGACGTAAAAGCCTCTGGAGCGAATCTCGTTGTGAATCTTGTAGCCACTGTCCACCCTAATGTGAGGATCTACGATGGCCACCAGCTGAGGAGACAAAATGTCACATGACTTTTGTTAAAAACGGCTATTTCAGTTTGAGCTGGGTAATAATACATGTATTTATACTAGGAATGCACGATGTATTGTTTTAGCAGATATCACGATGTGTCCATTTGTACCTGAATACAGTAAGGTTTACCTGAAAAACAAAACACGACTTATTTCATTTGTACATTTGTTCTATTTTATTTACCTACACTTGTAATTTGTTTATTATTTTTGATGCAGATGCACTACAAAATCCCTACAATCAATCTAGAATGATTCATTCTTTACAAATAAAGCCATTCAAATCATCTGGTGAAATGGTTTTCATATCGAAATATATATATATATATCGCAGGAAACAAAATATCACAATGTCAGTTATTTCCAATATCGTGCAGCCCTAATATATACACAATGATTTTGCTGCTGATATAATACATAAGCAACATTAAATATCAAGATGATTTTCCTAAATATCTGGAGGATTTTAGTACACTTTGGTAAACGTAATGATCAAATAAAATGCTTTTGCATTACATGCATGTCTTGCAACTTGTCAAATAATAATTAAAAATAAATAAATAAATAAAGGGCGAGTCTTGCTTTTATCTTTTTATGTGGTTGTAGATTGTATTGTGAAAGAGGTTTAGGACTTTAATAAAATACTATATTGAGATAGAGATATATATTATATATTTCAGCCTTTTGATGATATGTATTTGATGTGTGATATATATATATATATATATATAAAAAACACATTTTCACATTTCACAATACTACTGTTTTAACTATTTTTGATCAAATAATAATATTTATGTATTTTTGATCAAATATATATATAATATAAATAAATAAATATGTACATATATATGAAGAGTTCAGATGCAAAAGCCTCTAAGTGCCATTTGAAATTTTCTTCTAAAATGATCATTTTTATCAAGCTTGTATATTTAAGTTCAGTAATTTCACTTAAATGGCAATGAAGATTACCTATTAATTGTCATTTAAGTGAAATTACTGAACTTAAATATACAAGCTTGATAAAAATGGTCATTTTAGAAGAAAATTTCAAATGGCATTTAGAGGCTTTTGCATCTGAACTCTTCATATATATAAAACACATTTTCACATTTCACAATACTACTGTTTTAACTATTTTTGATCAAATAAAAACAGCCTTTGTAAGCCAAATACTTCTTTATATATTATATATATATATATATAAATATAAATATATATATATGAAGAGTTCAGATGCAAAAGCCTCTAAGTGCCATTTGAAATTTTCTTCTAAAATGATCATTTTTATCAAGCTTGTATAAGTTCAGTCATTTCACTTAAATGGCAATGAAGATTACCTATTAATTGTCATTTAAGTGAAATTACTGAACTGAAATATACAAGCTTGATAAAAATGGTCATTTTAGAAGAAAATTTCAAATGGCATTTAGAGGCTTTTGCATCTGAACTCTTCATATATATATATATATATATAAACACATTTTCACATTTCACAATACTACTGTTTTAACTATTTTTGATCAAATAAAAACAGCCTTGGTAAGCAAAATACTTCATTCAAAAAAACACATTAAATTGATTTATTCCAAACTCTTGACCGGTTTCTATTTGAACAGGGCATGATTGTGTGTCACACCTTGCGTTTTTTGTCCATCAAGCCCTGCAGCATGTCTTTAGGTTGGGGGAACTTGCTGGGGTCCCAGGTGAAGTAGCGCTTTCCATCTGCATGCTCAATGTCCAGCCAAATGAAGTCATATGGGATGTCGTGCTCATCGAAGCCCTGATCAACAGCCTTCACATCCTCCTGATCATTGTAGTTCCAGCGGCACTGATGGTACGCCAGCGCTGAGAGAGGAGGAAATGACTGAGTCCCTGAGGAAGAGAACGTTATGTTAGGAGGGATGAAAAACAAAGAAAAAAAGGACATTATACGACTCATAATGCATTCAAAATCGGCTTATGATTTTTGCGTTCCTGTATGCATTCAAATGCTGTGAAATAAAAAAAGCAACTTAATTTTCTCATCTAAAACAATATTATATCTTAATAATAACTTCTCATTAATAAGTAAATGACAACAAATACATTTACCCCTTTAATGGGGTTAATATATATATATATATATATATATATATATATATATATATATATATATATATATATATATATATATATATATATATATATATATATATATATATGATAGCACAATCCAAGAAAAATATATACACATTTATCAATATTCATGATAAATTCTGTTTTGAATATGTAAATGAGAAATACATTTACCCCTTTAATGGGGTTTATATATATATATATATATATATATATATATATATATATATATATATATATTAGGGCTGTGCAAAAGTTAATTGTGATTAATCACATCCAAAATAAAAGTCTGTGTTTACATAATATATTTGTGTGTGCTGTATATAATTATTTTGTATATATAAATACCTATGAATGCATGTATATATTTAAGAATTATTTGCGCTTAAAATCTGTATACATATATATATATATAAATACATAATCTATATTATATAAATATAAATATGTTCTATATGAATAACACATTTTCTTAAATATATACATAGATGTGTGTGTATTTATATATACAAAATAATTATATACAGCACACACAAATATATTATGTAAACACAGACTTTTATTTTGGATGCGATTAATCGCAATTAACTTTTGCACAGCCCTAATATATATATATATATATATATATATAAATAAAATGATAGCACAATCCAAGAAAAATATATACACATTTATCAATATTCATGATAAATTCTGTTTTGAATATGTAATTTTAGTGAACTAAATTTTCATTTTGGAGAATTCCTATTTTTTAGTCTCCTAAATGAGTAAGAATGAGATTTGAGAGCAAAAGACTTTCTTCTTTCTAAAATTTCATACAGTTTTGAAAAATAATAGGGCGCGGAAATGACAAAAATAGCATGAAATGTGTTATTTTCATGTTTCATGGTGGTACTTCCTTTCACCGTGTGTTTTTGTACCTGTGAGTGAGGCGTACTGAGTGAAGACATCGGTGGGTTTTGGTCCCAACATGATAAAGACATCGATGATACCACTCTCAGATATCCAGCGTACATCCGTCTGAGGAGCTTCACTAGAAACTTCTACGAAATCCAGCATTTTTCCAAACAGCGTCTGAAAAATGGACACACATTTAAGGGGATAGTGCTAAAACAACTACGAAATGCACTGACACAGAAAATCTGATTTTAATAACAAACTAATGTTAAAGGAGTAGTTCACTTTTGAAAACTTTTGCTGATAATTTACTCACAGTCATGTCATCCAAGATGTCCATGTCTTTCTGTCTTCAGTCGAAAAGAAATTAAGGTTTTTGATGAAAACATTCCAGGATTTTCTCCATATAATGGACTTCAATGGGGACCAAAAAGTTAAAGGTCCAAATGAGAGTTTCAGTGCAAACTGTTCAAAGGGCTTTAAACGATTCCAGACGATGAATAAGGGTCTTAACATGCGAAACGATCGCTCATTTAAATTAAAAATAACAAAGATTAAGTTTTATAAGCTGAAATGCTCGCCTTGTTCTGTTCCATGACGCACGTTTGTGACTCTCCTGTTCGAACTCATTCATTAAAATGAACAAATCCTTTTCCAAATCAATTCATTCGTTTCGTTCGTTGAATGAACCAAATGACTCAGAAAAAGATTCGTTCGTTTTGATGAACGAGTTCGAACAGGAGAGTCACAAACGTGCACAGAACAGAGCAAGGCGAGCATTTGAGCTTATAAAACGTAAACTTTTTTATTTATTTATTAAATGACCGACCGTTTCGCTTGATAAGACCCTTATTCGTCGTCTGAAAACGTTTAAAGCCCTTTGAACAGTTTGCAGTTTGCACTGAAACTGTCTTTTGGACCTTGAACCGTTTGGTCCCCATTGAAGTCCATTATATGGAGAAAAATTTTGGAATGTTTTCATCAAAAACCTAAATTATCAGCAAAAATTTTCTCAAAAGTGAACTACTCCTTTAAAATCAGAAAATAGTGCAATGTTCTCCGATATATTGTGCTTCTTTATTTGAACCCGTCAACCAAAAGCACTAGCAAATAGCAGTTTCTCCCGCTCACCTTTCCTGCAGTGTTGGAGCTGATGTCCACCCATGTCTCTGCAGCATTGAGCCAGAAGATGCCCATGGTGCGCTCAGTACTATGAGATACGAGGACGGGAACTGCCCCGTAAAGGGCCATTGGGTTGTGTAGCTCATACTGAAAAACATCCAAGTTGTACAGCCGATACGGGTCAGACCCACTAAGAAAAAACAAAACACCACAACAATGGGCCAATGAAACATTATAGTCACCGGTGATACATGTTTAAATGGTTCTTTATTTAAAAAATGTTCAATATTCGGGCTAGTTTGTCTTGTTCCTTAATGAAGTATGAGTATGGCTGGTCTGCTGTCAAGAAGATGGACTGGTATATAGTGGTGTTAATCACTGTAGTATCTTACACTACAACGCTAACCGACTCCAGAGCAGGTTTAATTCTGGGTAAGCCAAAACTGGACCAATTAGCTGACATTAGATATTCATTGAGTTAGTTTGAGAACCTTTAGTTCTCAAAAGCAAGCATAGATTATCCAGATTTTGCTGCTTATTAAATAGTTGTATGTGAATTATATACATTATGTCGGTAACGCTTTGCACAAGCAATGTTTTCAATTCTGATATTTTTAGGTCAAACCGTTCTTGTCTGTCAGTCATATAATGGAGGTCTATGGTCACCACCTCAAAGAGCATGCACAGAGAAGTCCAAATTAAACATGATTTAATGACTCGTAAATGTAAGTACACATTGATGGCCTAAGACACGAAACGAGCGGTTTGTGCGAGAAAACGAGAGATTACTTCCGGCGCCCGTGCCCTCAGATCACTTGGACGTGGCAAAACGATATAAATACAGTTCGTTTTCTCACACAAACTCGTTTCGTGTCTTGAGCCATCAATGTGTACTTACATTTACGAGTCATTAAATCATGTTTAATTTGGACTTCTCTGTGCATGCTCTTTAAGGTGGTGACCATAGACCTCCATTGAGAACGGTTTGACCTAAAAATATCAAAATTGAAACTACTGCGGAAACAAAGACACCTACATCCTGGATGCCCTTGAGGTAAGATAAAACATTAACTTTCAATTCAAATTCAAACATATTCACACAGACAGTACACAAGTTTGGACGCAGCGATTACACTTACCGTTATTTTCAGCAGAGAAGGGAATTGAGAAATAAGTGAATTAAACGACCAGGCTGGATTTGTCTGGTTTTAAACCAACTCAGAATCTCAAAGTTTGATTAACTTTCCTTAGAAGCTTAACCAGCATAACTTTATCAGTCAGCCTCACCAGCTTGCTAGGTTTGGCTAATGAACAGCATGGTTATGCGCAAAACAAGTAATAATCACCCCGGACCAGCAACAAAATCCATCCTATGTATGAATTCAGATTAAAACCCCTCCTTTGCTGGCTAGCGTGTGTGTCCTGCATATCAGAACTCACTCTGTGTTTTTCAGTTTGAGCGTGTCGGCGTGTTCGGGAATGCCATAGACGTGTTCCACACCAGGCAGAGAGAAATCTAAACTAATGGATGATGGACCTGGATTAAAATGGAGATAAAAACAGAATAAAAAGTTTAAACAAACTTGACTGAGTCTATCTTATCCATATTCCACTGATCATGTTATAGAATAAAATGGGAAATATTTAACCAGATTTCAATGTACCATTGGGCTTTGAATCACTATGAGATTTAAACGTTTCCTCCCACATGCCCGGTTTATCCTCTTCTTCTTTGATCGGTCCATCCTAAATGAATAAAAGAAATACAAGAAAATAAACAAGAGTTCAAATTAAAACGGCTAGGTTTATACTTCAACACTAATATGACGAGTCTCTAAGGATATGTTAATTCCAGAATTAAAATTTCCTAATAATTTACTCACCCCCACGTCATCCAAGATGTCCATGTCTTTCTTTCTTCAGTCGAAAAGAAATTAAGGTTTTTGATGAAAACATTCCAGGATTTTCTCCATATAATGGACTTCAATGGGGTCCAACAGGTTGAGGGTCCAAATGTCAGTTTCAGAGCAGCTTCAAAGTCTCGACACGATCCCAGCGGATTATCTAGACGTGTCGCTCATTTTATAAAAAAAATATAATATATATACTTTAAATCACAAATGATCGTTTTGCACTAGATCTGCGATGCGCCACACATTACGTAATCACGTTGAAAGGTCAAGCGTGACGTAGGCGGAAGATCCGACCTGTGTTTAGAAAGCGAACGTGCAAAGACTAGTCAAACGTTATTAAGAAAAAACAACAACAGGTAAACCGATGTCGGACGATTTTAAAGTTGGAGAAAATAAGACGGAGCTTTTCGCCCTACCCTTCAACGTGATTACGTAATGTGTGGCGCATCACAGCTAGTGCAAGATGAGCATTTGCGATAAACGAAGCATTTCAGTATGAATTTTTTTCTAGAAAATGAGCGACTGTTTGTCTAGAATAGATAATCCCCTTATTCCTCGGCTGGGATCGTGTCGAGACTTTGAAACTGCAATATGGACCTTCAACCGTTTGGTTCCCATTGAAGTCCATTATATGGAGAAAATCCTGGATTGTTTTCCTCAAAATCCTTAATTTCGTTTCGACTGAAGAAAGAAAGACATCTTGGATGACGTGGGGGTGAGTAAATTATTAGGAAATTTTAATTCTGAAGTGAACTAATCCTTTAATGCAGGTCTCATTAACACTTTACATTATCTATGTCTAATAAATCTGCATGTTAAACAGTTAAACACACACACCTCGTCAGATTGCTTCTCCACACTCTCCTGTCCTGTCATTTCCTCCGACTCACTTTTACTGGAAAGTAGACAAAGATTCTCTTAATAGAAATACTCAGTACAACTATACAAACCTAAATCTTGTAAAGGAGGGTGAACTTTAAAGGTATAGCGGAGGATCTTTCCGAAATTTAGAGAAGACCCGCCCTCTCCATTTTTTTTTTAAAAATGCAAATGTCAAATGCCCGTCCGTGTTTTATTTACTTATTATACTGATCGATTGAGTGACCGAGGGCTCAAGACATGATATGTGCAACCCTGTATCACACGAAATACGTTCTGAGGAAACTATTTTGCAAATCGCAATTATGTTACATGGCAACATATGAGCAGTGCTATTACGTTGGTCCTTAACCTAACATGTCTCATTGTTAATACGTAGGTATTAATACGTTATTTTTATACATAGTTGCATATGGAGAAGTAGCGTGTTACGTTTGTGTAATAATAAACACACACGGTTTTAGAATATGAACACACACGGTTTTAGAATATTTCAGCGCGATACCATTTACCATTTGGTCAAAAGGCTACTTTAGACAACTTGAGATGTTTACCGTGTCTATGCGGTGCATGACTTGTGCCAGGGCTAGCATTGCTAAGTCGCTTGCATTAACTTTTACTAGTGATTTTAAATGGATTTCTCCAAATAGCATGACAAACTTTACCTGTCTAGTAGAATTGCGACTGCGGCATCAGTGAGAAGCCCAACCTGTGCTTTTAGCGCACGCCAGCGTGTGATATTCACCCAAAATCACTCTGGTCTTGTTTCTATATTCTGCGGCCTTTCTCTTCTTATCATACACTTCGTATACATTTTTTCCTCTTTCGACCCTCAGTCATTTTCAAAGGAATGGCTGAAACCGTAACTCCGACATAATACACCAGAAAGTGAAAACTACATAGAGATGAGCACGTACGACGGCCTTACGTAAACATATCACCAGAATGATTGACACTTAGGTGGACCAATAGTATAGACTACCCACCCGGAAAAAGAAAATCCTCCGCTATACCTTTAATACTTGAATAAAAGTATTATGAACTTGAATAAGTGATGCATCGATACGACCAGTGCTGTACCTGTACTTGATGATATCACTTTGCATTTTGATTTTACGCACAAATATATGGTGATTCTACAACAAAACAAGCATTCGTTGATTTTTGTTTTACTATTTTTGTTTGACTGGCCATTGCTATTAAAGGGATAGTTCACTCAAAAATGGAAATGTCATTAATTACTCGCCCTTATATATAAACATTCATCAACTCCCACAAGCTTGACACACACCAATGAGCTTCTTTTAATTGTCACGCAGCACGTTTGAGCTTTAGCGAGAGGTTTGTTCAAGCAAGTTCGCTTGAGCTTCTGTTTATGCTCACTGGTCGATGTCTGTGTGTGAATAAAAGCCTAAATTTAATCTGTTTATCATATAAAGTGACTGTGTCTCTTCAGAAAATTCATATGGATTAGTTTTGCAATCTCTTTATGAACTTTCTGAAGCATCAAAAAGTCCTCACAACACGAGGGCGAGTAATTTATGACAGAAAATTCATTTTTGGTTGAACCAACCCTTTAAATGCATGTTAAACAGAGCATTTACGTCATAATAATCTGGCTCAATCTGAAAAATCAAATTGTGTAGCTGACAACACTATTTAACTATGCTTAAAAACTATCTGAGCAATGGTGGGAGGAGTTAGTAGCCCCTTTCAGACAGAGATTCCCACAAATACAGGGATAATGTGACCCGGGATCGTTCGATTTTGGTTCATTCACACTGCCAGTGATTTTCCGGGATCTGTGAGTGTGTTCACACACCCGTCAGGATGTGATAACTCCTGTCAGATGTCAGTTCGGTGTTGTGAGTTCATTTCGACCCCCCTCGTTGAAGTCAGTACCTGATTGCCTAATCCCAACCCCGCCCCTAATCCTAACCCCTCCCCCACAACTAATCCTAAACCTACCACTGCTAGGGAGGTAATAATTTGGAGGGGGTCGAAATTCGGCAAAACACCGGGACTGATCCCAGCACTGTTACTAGGTCCACATTAATCCCGGGACATGTTTGCGCTCACACAGAAGGCAATCTAGCAATTTTACGGCAATTTCCCAGGTCAGGATCAATGCGCTGTGTGAAAGGGGCTATACAGTCTTTACTGGTAAATTACCGGTATCTTTATCGTGAACGGGACCAAACTGGTTTTGGCAAAGTTACCAGTACAACAAGTTAATTTCCCATTTAGCTGTATTTAGGTGTTGATGTGTGAATAGAATCTTAATTGTAAAAAGCCAGAAACACCGTTGCTTGTATGACCAGCATATGTGTATTTACCAGTAAAGTCATTCTGGTTTGTAGTAGTTTACTAGGATTACTGTGTGAAAGAGGCTAGTGAAACAGAGGGTTGGCTAATTTGCACAATGTAAACAGACGCTGCCTAAGTAGCCCTCAAACCGTATTCACTTTATAGCCCTTAATCCTAATTGTGGACAAATGTGATAATTTTTATTTATTATAAATGTTGTATCACTATCTTCGATAAAGTTTTGTCTATCCATTTATGGTGTTTGTTTTTATTTTGGGGGTATTTTTGAATTTATTTACTTCAAAAAGTACCATATTTTCTATGTAAATTATGCTTATTTTTATGTTATTTTTTAACTACAT
Source organism: Cyprinella venusta (assembly GCA_038021265.1). Taxonomy (NCBI): domain Eukaryota; kingdom Metazoa; phylum Chordata; class Actinopteri; order Cypriniformes; family Leuciscidae; genus Cyprinella; species Cyprinella venusta. The sequence goes on from CM075865.1 coordinate 3,992,582, forward strand.
TAAAATATCATTCCAATAAGTTCTTAGAGCTAAAACCTAAAGATGAAGTGACTTTGCTGTCACCTGGTGTCTTATTTTGGCTTATTTTAGAATGCTCGAAATTACAGTTTTTCCCATTCATTTCTATGGGTGCCCATTTCTGACCCAAATACAAGATTAAGGTGTTGTTTTTTTTCACCCACTTAACATTGTAGAATTGAGTCAAAAAAAAAATTGTGTATGTTCAGAAGGCAAATTTAGGAAAAGTAGCCAAATCTTGTACCGCTCAGATCAAGGGAAGTATTTTTTAAAAAATAAATCAAAAATATTTTACACACATTTGTCCAGAATACGGTTTTAGGGTTAAAGATTATATTTTGGCACTATATAGTGCATATTTAAATCTTAAAAAGAAAGAAAAAATTATAACAAAAAAAAGATAACTAAAAAATTGATAACTGAGAAAGAAAAATTGATAACTAATTTCTTCACAAAACTTTTTTTTAATCCATTATAACAAAGGAGGAAATATTTTTGTTGAGATGCATGTAGTGGCGTTTAAGTGAGAAACGCATAAAAAATGTTTTTTTATCACGTTATTTATAAGATTTGAGATTAACATTTGTCAGAAGCAAATAAAAATTTACTTTTGCATTTTAAGTGGTTTAAGTGTACCAAAGACATTCAACTTTTTTTGTTTTGTTTAACCAAATACATTTTCATGGTCAGTCAATGTTTAAGATATATTTTCATGATCCACAAACAACTGACAGGTGTGATAAAAAGTACATTTTGAACCCAGCAGTTTATACTTGTAGATGAAAAGTATACAAAAATGAATGCCCATAAAACCTAAATCAATGGAATTATTGAGGACTGGTACACTAAAGATAACACTATTTTAGTTAGGACAATTACGATTTCAATATAGAACACACATCTTTTTTAATACCAAATCAAAAGCAAATAGCATACTATTTGATTAAAGAGTACAAGCATGATTAATTTGGAGAACTACACTTATTTACGCTACTGTTGATTAAAAAATAAAAAAATAGGGATGTATGATATATCGGCCACCATATTGGTATCGGCCGATATATGATCATTTATAATGTTATTGTTATCAGCCCGATAAGAAAATTTGGCTGATATATTAAAGCCGATAAATACTGGATTATTTCCTTCAGCTGAAACACCGTTCACCACGATGGTTTTGAATTGCTTAAAATCACTTCAAAAAGGAAAATACAGTTATATGCTATATAAAAAATAGGGCTGTCAAACGATTAATCGCATCAAAACTAAAAGTTTGTTTACATAATATATGTGGGTGCACTGTGTATAATTATTTTGTGTGTATACGTATGTATGTATGTATATATAATTTTTTTTTTTTTTCAATTTCATAATTTTTATTTCAGTCAGCTTCAAAAAGAAATTTACAAACAAATATAGAAACAAAAGTGAAAATCCAATATAAAATACAGTGTATTTATAAATACACACACATGCATATATATTTAAGAAAAAAATACTATTTATATATAAAATATTTATGCATAATATATATTTATTATATATATATAATAAAATATTTATTTATTTATAATATGAATTATATATAAATCCATATACAGTACATACATGAAAATATTTCTTAAATATATACAAGCATGTGTGTGTATTTATATATATATATATATAAAATTATACACAGTGCACCCATGTATATTACATAAACACAAACTTTTATTTTGGATACAATTAATCGCGATTAATCACTTGATAGCCCTAATAAAAATAATATAATTGTTTGCTTTGAACATTGGTTTTAATGGGGAACAATTTTGTAATCAGGCTCTCAAAATATATCGGTTCTCGGCTTTCAAATATAAAGAATTATCGGTTATCAATATCGGACAAAATTTTCATATCGGTACATTCCTAAAAATAAAATTAAAAAAACATTGATAAAAAAAATGGTAATCAAACAATATGTTTCATGAAGTGAAAGACACTATGAAGTAAATCTACGATTTTTTTACAGTCAAGAACTGGACAAATGGATGTTACCTAGAGAAAATGCTCTTGAGCGAGTCCCACATGCTACCAACTGTGCTACTTATTTTATGAGAGATACTGCTGAGCGTGACAGAAGAGAGGAAAGTTGAGAAAGAGAGGGGAAGGAAAATAGAATGTGATGAGAATTTCAGTAAAAACATTTACAAACGTATTTCTGAAAGAAATGACACATTTAAACGATCAGTTTTTATCTCAAAGATACCAATCCCAGAAGCTAATTTTTAAAATGAATGTGGAACTTTAACCTGAAAAAAAAAAAATCAAATAAAATCACGATCATAACACACCACAATACAATACCAACCCAAATAGTGACTGCATGGACTGCAGTATGTTTTAAATAGTGCAGTATCACAATGACTTTTGTATAAATCAAGACAAACCTACCATGGATCCAAGGTTGTTGGAATATATTTCTGCAGCCATTTCAAAATCTTCCAGTGCATATATAATACATATGTATTCTTTATGATTATAAATCAATGACGGCCTCTATTTAGCAATTTCAGACCTTGTCATTGCTTTTTAATTCACATCAATGGTTGTTGATCACAGAATTTGATTTAGCCCTTAACTGAAGATTTTTTTTGCAAATTCCCATGAAGAAAATAAATGGTAAGTGAAAGAGTGACCGATTGTGCTCTATTGGGGTTAGATAACAGCAGTCCTGCTTCAACAAGAGTTAGTGCGGCGAGAAAAAGACAGCAATGAAACGAGAAGCAACAGAAAGAATCAAAAGTAGAGCGTGTGGAGAAGTTGTGAGAGATCTTAACCCTCGGATCTTAAAAACAGTTCAGAAGAAGCTAGAGAAATATTATTTTCATTGCATGCCAGCAGCAGGAAACCCTTTACAAGGTTAGTTCACCCAAAAAACAGTTACTCAACCTCATGTAGGCGGTTCAGAATCAAGTCTTTCTTTAAGGAGACAATAACTCCATTTATCTCCACTTTGAAACTTTGCAGACCTTTTACATTCACAAACAGCGATATTATGGACCACATGAAAGATAATATCTGAAAAAATATATAATAAGGACACTTTAATATCCTCTGACTGGATGGAATCATAGTTTGAGGCCCATCATGCACTGTGAAATCGTCCAGACTGCAAATTGAGGCAAATCTTCACATTATGTATTCCAGCCTTAAGTGGTAATTAAGGAAATTGTTGCAACCAGGCCCTGGTGACCCCATGAAAATAATGTTTTCATTTTACAATAAGTATTAATGGATGATAAATTAAACTTATTCTCCCCATATTCTCATTTTTTTATCATTACTCTACACCTGTCTGGACAATATGGTTTGTTTAAAAACATAATTGTCATGAAAATAAATAAAAATCGTAATTTTCTTTGTGTAAATAAAATGTGTCCCTGATTTTTGGGGGTGAAATATGACCAATAAACCTATTGACAAGTTTTTCTAAGATTATCCTTTAACTAATTAGTCATATTTCCATTTAATTAATGTAAAAACTGTGTTAATGCTGTGCCGTATTGCTATGTTAATGTTAAAAAGCCCGTTGACACCAAGGAAGACAACTATAACTATAAACATGACCGTCTGATGGCCGGGAAAGTTTGAAATCTTGATAATTTAAACATTCAGGTGATTTTAATTCAGGTGAAACAATATCGTGCATTGGTGTGGATGCTAATATAGTTATATTTCTTGGTGTGAATGGCCTTGAAGAGAAAACTGTGTTTAAGAACTTATCAATACAAAGGGAAGAAAGAAAGAGAAAAAATATATAATTAATCAGAAATACAGCCAAGGAAAGCAGTGTGAAATATTTATAGTATCATTGGTTCAGCATTGTCTATTTTAATAAATATCTGTCAAATTCTGTAATAACCTTCTCGAGTGAGATGCCCTTTCTGTCAGATTGGTGTTGCTGTACTCACGTGTCCTTGCGTGCTCGTAGGTGCTCGAAGGCCAGCAGGCCTCGGGAGTTGAGCGACACGAGCACTTGGGGACCCTCAAGGATGTCCAGGCGAAACGGCTGAGCACTTACGATGAGCCGCCGCTCTTTCCCACCCAGACACAACACCAGACTATTCTCATCCTGAGACACCACTGACAGCCTGAGGACAGACAGCAGACACTCAGCTGTTAATCCTGGCTAGAACGACACAGCTCATGAGGAGAATTCATATAATGACGACGAGGGGGAAAACTGACATAAATTATAAGACACAAAATGCATCCTCCTCTAGTCAGATAACAAAACACAAGAAGCTTTTAGTGGTCTCAAAGGGATAGTTCACTTTGAAAACCACAGTATTTTCAATTTTGATCTTTTTAGGTCAAACCGTTCTTGTCTGTCAGTCATATAATGGAGGCCTATGGTCACCACCTCAAAGAGCATGCACAGAGAAGTCCAAATTAAACATGATTTAATGACTCGTAAATGTAAGTACACATTGATGGCCTAAGACACGAAACGAGCGGTTTGTGTGAGAAAACGAACAGTATTTATATCGTTTTTACCTCTAGTGTTTACCACAGCCACAAAGCGCCCGCGCTCTCAGATCACTTGGACGTGGCTGTGGTTACAAGAGGTAAAAACTATATCAATACTGTTCGTTTTCTCACACAAACCGCTCGATTCGAGTCTTAGGCCATCAATGTGTATTTATATGTACAAGTCATTAAATCATGTTTAATTTGGACTTCTCTGTGCATGCTCTTTGAGGTGGTGACCATAGACCTCCATTATATGACTGACAGACACGAACGGTTTGACCTAAAAATATCAAAATTGTAAAATACTGCTGAAACAAAGACACCTACATCTTGGATGTCCTTGAGGTAAGATAAAACATACCAAAAATGTATTTCAAAGTGAACTATCCCTATAAGGACCTTGCACACTGAGTCTGAAATTAATTTATTAAAAAATAAATACGTTACGTCAATCAAGCTTGCACACTGCCTCGAAAACTTTTGTCCATCAAAAAAAAATAATCAAATCGGGTTCAATTTTCTGCGTTTTTCGCATCTGTGGTGCGCAGTTTTAATGGTGCCATCGAATCTCAAACACGAAAAAAAAAAAAAACGCATACGAAAATGTCGGACTCGGTGTGCAAGGGCCTTTAAAGTGGTTGAACGAGAACAACTTTTCTATTTGAATATAGTTTAAAACATGAAATAGATCGTTCTAACAAACTGATTTTCATATTGAAGACTGCTGTGCAAATTCCCATTTATGTGGGATAAGTGATACACAATTCAAAAGTTTGGGGTAATTTCTTAAAACAGAAATTAATATTTTTATCCACATGTATATAGTTTTTTCTTTTCCCTTTTAATTTATTGTGTTTTTGTCTACATGCAATCACAAAAAGATCTACATGTATGTGAGGCAACACTACTAATCTTCTTTTGTTCTCGGACAAAATGTTGTTTGGAAAAGTGCATAATTAATGCACTTCTGTTTTTGAGTCATTATGCAAATGTGTTTTTGGAGATAAATGTCTCTAATGTAAACTGTCAAATTGTAAAATTAAATAATAAAATTCGTATTTTTATTCAACAAGGACGCATTAAATAGATTCAAGTGACAGTAAAGACATTAATAAAAGATTTCCATTTTAAATGCCATTCTTTTTAAATTTCTATTCATTGAATATATATCACAGGTTCCACATAAATCTGAAGCAGCACGGCCGTTTTCAACATTAATAATCAGAAATGTTTCATGGGTAGCAAATCAATCATCATATTAGAGTGATTTCGGAAGGATCATGTGACACTGAAGACTGGAGTAATGATGCTGAAATACAAAAGATACATATAAATAAAAATAAATACTAAGTAAACAGAAAAAACACAGCATTTATTTATTATACAAGAATTTTTAAATTAAAATATAATTTAAAAAAAAAAAATCTACAATCAAGCATACCATTTTCTTTTGAAAGTGGTCACAAGTTTCAGCCTGTAAATCTTTGCCAACTTAATAAACTAATATATATATATATATATATATATATATATATATATATATACAATTAACAACCCCGCACAAAAATATCTCTTTCAACGGCTCCTGATGTTCCCCGAGCGTCTCCATTGAGAAACACTAATGTACATACAGTAAAAGCCATTCTGATGGCGCGAGTAGATTTGACTTACGGTTCAGTAAGAGGATCAGAGATGAGCACATCTGGAACCTCGTAACGGGGCTTAAGTGGTTTGAGTTCATTAATCTTCACCCGAGTCATGTTCCCCTGCAGTCTGTACAGCTCAAGCAACAAGCGAACCTACAAACAAACAACAGTCTCAACTCTCTCACACTTATGGAGCACAACACAGGTCCAAAAATATCACAACAACACTTTTTTCCACTTCATATGACATCGATATTTATCATGATGTTAATTTATCATTAATGGGGAAGGAAATGCTTTCCACATCTTTTTAAGAACATGAGAATGAATGTAAACTTGTTTGTTCACAATTAAACTCCACAGAGTAGCTACCTTTTAGTTTAGGGGAATCCTTAAAAAGATGAAATCAAATCAGATCGTGAAGTGCCTAAAATTTCCCACCCCAAGTTATATATCTTACAAATGGCATTTCCTTCCATAACGTAATATATGTATATCTGTGAAACAGCTTCTCCAACGGGAAAACATGTAGGGCGGGATTTTGTTCGTCATAAAATGATTAGAGCATCGTCATTTTCTATTTCTGCGATCTCATGTGAGTGACAGGCTGTTGTTATCGGTTAACAACTCTGCTTTGGTATATTTTGTGACCTTGTTGTTGTCATTGATGAGCTGCAGGGTGATTCTGGAGTCGCTCAGCTCTAGTGTGTCCAGCAGAGCTCTGTATGGAGACTGACCAGGCTTCAGCTCCCTCTGACGCCTACAAAAACACACAGAAAAACATCAGATATGGGACATGTGTGCCTCATTTTGAATTGAATAACCAAGGAAAGCTTAATGAACCAATAAGCTATCCTACTGAACCAAGGATAGCTTACACCAGATATTATAGAACTCATTTGTATCAAAATTCATAATAATATGGAAGCAACGTTGTCAAGTTTCATTAATAGTCTTCCTACAGGGGGCGCTTGCTGGCTCAGTGAGTGAAATCTTCTATTGTGTGACGGTGATTTCTCTTAAAATTTGAGATATGTGACAACTAAAATGTACAACTATCCAAGTGTATTAATTTCAAAGATTGAAAACAAATATGATAGCAAATGAAAACGTACTAGACGATTTTGGCGTCACAAACAAACCACTGTGATTGGTCTATCCTGAGCAGCGCTTAGAAAAGTAACACGTATCACATGAGAACGCCGCACAAATCTTTTCAGATTTAATTTATACCGTATATTCAGTTTATATTTAGTGGACTCGTCATACTCACTTGCAGAAGCTGCTTTGGTCGCATGTTTTAAAGTTGCTGCGATCCACAGCCTGAGCGCTCAGACACAACAGCAGAATCAGCAACAAACTGAAAGACAAACCATGAGTTCACAAAGGATAAATACAGTAACCTGTGCGGACACGGTTGCTAACGCTTTTAAATGATATTAAAATCAGACAAACCCTTTACTACAGATAAAACGGTGATTCATCGCTGTACCATGGTACCACAACAGTAACGTTAGTTTTTTGTAAGGAAGGATTTTAGACATACTGAGGAATAACTCACAAAGACTGTAAAGCGATTTAAGTATTCAAATCACTCGAAAGGTAAAATGAGCATTTCAAATAGCTGTGTCTTTGATTTTATTCACACATAATCCTATTACCCTGCAAGAGAAATAGAATACCTGTCACAGGAAGCCGCCATCTTGCCTCCGTGTGAACTTTGCCCTCCGCGCGTCCGTCCAATCAGTTTAAATGGATCGTGCGCCGCTTGGACTTTATCACTTTATCATTTTGCCTGCACCAATCGCGATTTTTTATTTTTATTTTACCCTAATTTACACAGTGTGGAGATATTTCTTTGATTTTATTTGTTAAGAAAAACATTTGAGCGAGTGACCAGATTAACGATCACTGAATATAGTCAAAAATGTTGTTCCAATAAGATGGATGGAAAAAGAGGTAATAAGGTTCAAAAATAGAGACCTAATTTTGTAACCGAGAAACAAATCACAGTTCTGGGACAGATAGAAATCATTGAGCCGCTTTTATTGTTTCTGAAAAGCATACAAAACCAGATCTCAAGAAACAAGGATTTCCTCTTATTAAGAATTATTACAGTTATTCCATAGAAAACGAATAACTGTGGCGAGAACAACTGAAACATTATTTTGAGACATAAATATTTGAGTGCTTTTTTTTTTTTTTTTTTTTTTTTTTTTTATTAAATCTTAACAAAACAATAAGTACATACAGTAAGACACAAATAAAGTCATTAATACAGAAAACACAATATTAAACAATAACATAAATATTTGAGTGCAAACGACGGCGTTATTAGCTTGTGACGTTTCTCCGTTTTCCTCTCGAGGCGTCAGATGATTGGATGTTTCCTTCAACGCAGATATGACGTCACACACAGCTGGTATAAAAAGGCAGGTCGCCATGTTTCTTTCTCTCTGTCTGCAGCTGTCGGGAAAGGGGTTCAATGGTATGTAGATTAATGATACGAGTTCTTAGATTATTTTTAATGTTTTCCTGACGAGTAGTATCTGAGATTAAAGTTTCATGACGGTTATTTTGAGTGACAAACCCTCCATTCTTGGCATGCTCGCGTTTGCAATACTCTTGTGTGTATGTTATGGAGGGAGACGAGACCCAGTGCAATGTCTTCGGTGCCAGCATGTTTCCCATCGGCTGGTTCTATCCTCAATCACTGGAACACGCGTTCGCTTTGATGCCAACATTCTAGATGTTGAACTTTAGAATAAAAATTGTCTTGTATCTTCTAATTGTAAGTTCTTATTTTTCACAGGCTTGTGCTTCTCCTCGTGGCGGTAGTGTCGAATCTGCTGGAAGTGAAGCTAACGTTACTCAAAGAATCTTTGGTTTGTTTGGTTTCCACAGGCATTAGATTATTTTCTCTTTAGTTTATCTACGGATTTATAAATGGCGTCTGTTGTTTATAAAGTTAGACGTTAAATTGTCTGTATAATTCTTGTGAATTAAGGTAAATCTGTTAGCACACAAACCTCACTTCTGCTATGTTTGTTTGCAGTGCAGCCATACCGCCCTATGTTTTCTGTATTTGGTGACCAATATTTTCAATAAACTATTTAACTGCATAATGTGTATGGGATTCATTCATTTTCAGTGACCGAGTAGGCCGCATTTATTTGCATTTAAAGGGATGGTTTACACCAGATCATACTATTCATTAAAATCATAAAAATATTTTGGTGCTTTGGAATTAATTTTTAGATGAGCAGCACAACTTAATCTGGCTTTATATTTATTGTGTGTAGGTTTTTTTATTGCACATTTATGCCCCATAACAGTGAATGAAGGGTAAAATGCGTCTCTATAACACGTATCGTGTAATTTATACGCGAAAATGAGTTTTTACGTGCATATGAGACGCAGTTTTTCGCGTGCAATTGATACGCAGTTCATTTGCGTTTAATACACACGCACCCCACCCACACCTAAACTTAACCTAACCAACCAATGCGTAGGCTATCATATGCACGTAAAAACTCACTTTAGCGTATATATTACACGACGATACACATGCATGCAATAAAGACGCATTTAGTGTGATCGGGTTGGTAAAAACACATGTGTTTCATCAGTTAGTGTACAAAAAGTTAATTCAGTTTTGTGCAATTTGCTACATCGATGGTTTAATGTATATTTCAGTAATTGTGAACTTTAATAAAGACGCTACTGTAAACTTTGTCGACTGTTCAAGCCTTAAGTTAAACCTTAATCCTTAAAGGTTTACTCAACTTTTGTTATCGTCTACTTGGAAAATGTCCCAGATTTACAAAAGCTATGAAGATGTCTCATATATTTGAACTGATTTATATTACGCTGAGACCAAAATATCCAATATGCTAAAAGAGTCCTTACTTACCCAAAAAGCATTAATGATGAAGGCCTACATATACAAAAATATCTGAGCATAAGCACAAGTGAATGCATGAATAAATAAATGTGCAAAAAGGATAAATAGGTACATCAGATATTCCAAATGACCATACACCTAATGCAGAGCATGCAAAAGAAGAAAAAGGTGATAGGATGGTGATATTAGTTGTATCAATATCTATTCTAGACATTGTCGTTTTTCTTGTAATTCCACTAGGAGGCAGTTTTTCACCTGTGCTTTTACATCTGTTGTTTCTTATTAGTCAATAGCGTCACATCTAAATGATCTAACTGACCAAGAAAAACATAAAAAAATGTTTGACCATACATTTTTTTAAAGTATAAATTAATTTGATCAAAAATAGAATATATATATATATAGTTGTAACTGAATTTATTTAACCCCCATTGCAAATCAGGTTTATTAGCAAAATTTACAGACTTTCAGCTCTTTGAAATAAATTAGGGCTGTCAAAACGATTAATCTCATCCAAAATAAAAGTTTGTGTTTACATGATATATGTGGGGGCACTGTGTATAATTATTTTGTGTATATATATATATATATATATATATATATATATATATATGAAGAGTTCAGATGCAAAAGCCTCTAAATGCCATTTGAAATTTTCTTCTAAAATGACCATTTTTATCAAGCTTGTATATTTAAGTTCAGTAATTTCACTTAAATGACAATTAATAGGTAATCATCATTGCCATTTAAGTGAAATTACTGAACTTAAATATACACTCTTGATAAAAATGATCATTTTAGAAGAAAATTTCAAATGGCATTTAGAGGTTTTTGCATCTGAACTCTTCATATATATATATATATATATATATATATATATATATATATATATATATATATAACACACATGCATGTATATTTAAGAAGAAAAAAAATATTTATATATAAAATATTTATATATAATATAAATTATATATAAATGTATATACATGAAAATATTTCTTAAATATATACAACCATGTGTGTCTATATATATATATATATATATATATAATTATACACAATGCACCCACATATATTATGTAAACACAAACTTTTATTTTGGATGCGATTAATCGTTTTGACAGCCCTAAAATAAATCAAACAAAAGTCATTTCAACTGATAAATGAATGGGCAATGCTTGAGTTGGGCACTCAGGTCCAAAGCCTGGCAACACACACATACTTTTCCTCGTTGTTGTGAAAGCCGGTACTTTAAGTTGACCATAGCCTCTGAAATTGTAACAGCCTTCTCTCTTTATGAATAGTTTTTTTAATATTTACTGGTAGTAGGACCTAATTTGCTTTATGCATACGTTGTTCTGTATAAAAATCAATTAAATTAATAAATTTAAGCATTTAATCACTATATTTGAATGTTCGAGGTATCCTACTTTATAACTCTGATTGCTCGTTTTTAGAGTAACACATTGGGTGTAGGGAACTTTTATAATTATTACCCCAGACCTCAAGTCCATAAGTTAAGTATAGTACAATACAATATACAGCGCCTTCTAATTTAAAACATATTTAGCTTTATTTATAATTGCAATTTTTTTAGATCTTCCTTTATGATTTTCCTGTATGACTTTGTGTGATTTGCAGTCGTGATGTTATCGTCATCAAATAATATAAATTTTAATAGATCTGATACTTGAATATCTCATTATATATAAATTGAATAGCAAAGGAGCCATTATAGACCCGTGAGATGAGCATACCTCAAATTCCTTGGTTTCAGAAGAAGAAGAAGTTCTGGAAGATTTTACAGTTGCATCATCGTCACCTGACTTGAACCCCAATGTGGTTGCAGCACACAAACCCAAGAATATTACTGAACTGGAGGCCATTGCTCATGAGGAATGAGCTAGATTCCACAGAAACGCTGGGTGCTTCTCAATATCCCTCCTCGTCTCCTCGCTCCTCCGTCCTCCCTCCTATGACCCGGAAATCGATCGAGCTCAGCCATCTTGAAGGACATCTCAATTCTCTAATTGCACCGTGAGGAGTCGAGGATCGAGGAGATAGGAGGCTTCCTGAGGAGTCTTAAGCGAGGATACACAGGTGCATCCTACGCGGAACTGTTATATTGACTAAACGTGACGCACGTGCAAATTCTCCTCCCCCTTCACATCGGTCACAATCATTTTAATTTATACTTTATCTTTGCAGTTTATATAAACCACACATCTCAGATATTTCAACAGTATAGCCTATCTTTATTATTATTTATTATGAATTTATTAAATAACCAAACTTCAACAACATAAGGGCAGATCCTTTTAGCGCTGCTGATGACACTGTGGAGTGACGCTCGAGTGATCAAGTATTCCAATGTATATAAAAAAGCTTTTATTCGATTCCTCTGTCCTCCTTTCCTTTCCTCGCTTCCTTCCCTCGCGTCCTACAGGGGGTGGAGCTGAGACGCAAGGAAAGGAAGCAAGGAAAGGAAACGAGGATGCACAAATAAGAAATGAGAAGCACCCGCTGTCAGGAGCTGGTGTCTCATTTTCAGCAGGTCATAAAAGCAAAAGGGTGTTCAACTAAGTACTAGATGCTTGCCGTGTTGTGATAACAAATCTTGAATACATTTTTTTTTACAGTGTAAGTACTAGAGATGCTTGCCGTGAAGGGGTTGAATAATTTTGAGAGTGGAGAAGTCATTAAAAAAATGCATTTTCAGTTGAATTTGGGGACACCACTTGAAACACGTGTAAGCTGTTTCAATTAGGCCTACTTTTGTTTGATTGGATCATTGCAAACAGCTGAAAGTCTATAAATAATTTTGATATATATATATATATATATATATATATATATATAAAACGGAAAAAAATATAATCACAGTTTCCATTTGAATATATATATGTATATATATATATATATATATATATATATATATATATATATATATATATATATATATATATATATATATATATACATATATATATTCAAATGGAAACTGTGATTATAAATATATCATTTTTTTTCGGTTTTTACTCTATTTTTATCAAATTAATTAAGACTTTTAAAAAAAAAATATTGCAGTTATGTAAATCTGAATAATTCTAACATGCGTTTGCCGCTCAAGAAACATTTCAGATTATTATCGATGTTGAAAACAGTTTTTTGGAAACCGGAATACCATTCAAAAGTGTGGGGTAGTAAGATTAAAAAAAAAAACTTTTATTCAGCAAATGAGGATGCATTAAATTGATATAAATTGACACTAAATAGCCTTGAAATTTCCATTCATCAAACCATTTCAACATTGATGATAATAATAAATGTTTCAAATCATAATAGAATGATTTCTGAAGGACACCGAAGACACTAATGAGGCTGAATATTAGATTACATTTAATTATTAATTTGTCATCACAACATTGCTGTATTTTTGATCACCTTTGGTGAGAAGAGACTTCTTTCACACACACAAAAAAATGTATAACTCCAAACTTTTAATCGTTACTAACATTTTCTAAAATAACCGCAGATTAAGGGCACATTTATTTTTGGGAAACAAGCCGTTTGAACGGTTTAATGACTGGAGGGAAATAAAAAACCCTAACAACCTAAAAGCGAGAAGCGTGGGAAAGACATCTGACCTTCATTCCCTGGCCACAATAAGGTTTATTGTGTAAAAAAATTCACGCTTCTGTGGTTCAAACGGATGGAAATGCGCGTGCCAGTCGTCGAGTCGTGTGGGCTTCACACTTACGAGACAAAATCCAGAGCCCAAGACGTGTTAAACCAGGTTCACTTCAGCCTTTTGTCCAGTCATTAGCATCTCTCAGAAGTCTAGGAGCTTTTAAACACCAGTTTAGTAGAATAAACTAGCACAAGAGCGGAAAAGAAGAGTTTTAATCCTCAATTTCTCTCCGCATGCTGCTCAAGTGTTCAGACTATGCGCGTGCATATTTTTAAAAACGTCCATTTGATACATTTGAGACAAACTATAGCCCATAAACATGATCGAAAGTCGTGTGTCAGACTGTACACACACACACACTTATAGTCAATAGGCTTTAGCACATCTTTATTTATGCGGATGTCTCCGTCAAGGTGCCAAGGCACGTGGCGCCCTTTCACACTCTTTCTTCATTATCTGAGCAGACAAACGAGCAGAGGAAGCGGAGGTGTGTGAACAGAAGTCTTGTGGAAGTGTGCCAGATATTCGCCTCCGTCACATTCACACTCGCGCGCGCATTTCAAAGGCTTCCGTGATCAAAGCGGCGCGTGCACAAAGCGATCATTAAAACAGCTCAACATTTAATATTATTCAGAAGGGAAAAAAACACACACAAACGATTCATTGTAAAATTTTAATGATGGAATGTATTCGCTTCAATCTCCAAAATACACACCTAAAAATCTGAGCATAAAAAAGGAATGCCGTCATGAATAAATAAATGTGCAAAATAGATAAATACATACATCAGATATGTATTACAAATGATCATACGCCCAGTACAGATCATGCAAAGAAAAAAAAAAACAAAAAAACATCTTTGTAAAAAATATATTGCCATGTTTATCATACACTATTTACACATTTCCAATTAGATGTCTTGATGATAAAATCATTAGATTTTTTTTTGGAAATGAACATGTCTCTCTGCAGATGAACCATGTCTGATTATTACACAAGCCCGCTGTTTTTGAGTCCATGTCTCAGCCTTGATCTCTCTCAAGGCCAGGGTCTCCAGACCGTCAGACTGACCGCTGCTTGTTGCTGAGAGTCGAGCCGGCCCGTCGCGTGCTGTGTGTTTGAGGATGGAAACCTGTTAGAGTCTGGCACAACGGTCCTGCAAGTGGATGGAAGTCCTTGTTTGCAAACAGACTTCTGCTGCTGTGTGTGTGAATCTAGAACATGCGTTCTGGAGGACTTCTGGACTCTGAACGGCAGATGTCTGATGCTGGACGACATGCAGGGTCGAGTCAGACGGTCGCGCATCTTCTCTGAGACGGAAGCTTCCAGGCCGTGGGAATCGCCTTCATCCGACAGGAATCGGGCCGCTCTCTGAAGGCACGAAGAAAAGCCGTCCACGAACTGATGTTTCTCTTCTCTCTCCGCATCCTTTGCTTTCTTGGCCTGAGCGACAGAGTTTTGCAGAAACAGAACGGTGTATTCCAGGATCTCCGCTTTCTCTAGTCTTCTTTGAGAAGGACTCTGAAAATGAACGAGGAGGATTTAGACCAAGCAAACACTGACTTGATAGGGAACTCTTAATGAAGAACCTTTGATCTTTGCATTGCACAAAAGGTTCTTTATATTGGGGAAAAGCACTGTAAAAAAATATTGTTGGTTTAACTTAAAAAAATAAGTTGATTTTAAGTTGATTGAACTGGAAAAAGTGAGTTAATGCAATGAAGGAGATTGATTTAATCGTCAGAAACTCAAAATAAAAAGTTATCTGAACTAAATAAATTATTGAAGTTGATTCGACAAAAGAAAAAAAAAATGTTGTGATAACAAATCTTGAAATTATTTTTTACAGTATATTTGGAAGCCTTATCATTAAGCTTATTATTTTGAGAAATGAAAAAGCATGCTTTTCTTACATTGTGCTCGGGCCCTTGCAGAAGAAGCGTTCTCAGGTTCTCCAGACTCCGATTCATTCTTTCTCTTCTCCGTCTTTCTACCTCAGGCTTCAACAGCTGCAGAAAACGTTAAGACTAGTGTCATTGGACAGGTCGGGATTCACAAGCTCATACCAGGCTGCAATGTTAGACTTTGAGATTCATGCATAGGAATAAATATTTACCTTTCTGTCCATTTTAACGGTCTCAGTCCCTCCAAGGATTTTCATGGCACGGATGCTCCAAACAATGGTTTAGTAAAGATCCGAGTACTCTTCAGTGAAGTGTGCTGGGTAAAGATCTGTCCTCGAGCGCGCAGACAAGTGACACGCCGGTCTGACACTGAGCTCGGGTATTTATAGGCTTCCAAGCGCGTGGCCACGAAACCACGCCCACTACCTGTCACAGGCTGAACCTGAACGCGCAATGCTCTCGTGCAGTTTGTTCCCAGCTAAAAACAAAACACTAAAAGTATATATGCTATAATATTAAAACGTATTGTAACGTTGAAGATTATACATATAAGCTGTGGACTTTTAATATGAACAACGGACAGGCTAATAGCTAATAGCTATCGCGTTCTGGGTAGGCTGTTGTCTTACATAGGCTATTTATTACAAATAGCTTCTTATTTTGTATCTATTACTGTAGTTAGCTAATATATAATCTCCACTGAATTGGTTGGAGACAGCCAGGCCGATTTTAGATGAAAAGCACCGATGGCACACTCTCGCTAACACTTCCGTGGGCACGTGCGCGCCTCAGTAAATATGCATATCAATAGCCCAGCACGCGCCGCTGGTGACACAGACGCCATTATTATAATAAAAGGAAAAGAGCTCTCTTTTAATGTCAAGAGTCTTAGTTCCACTGTTGGAATTTTGCATATTTTTAACATTTTCGCATAACTGTATTAACTATTAATGCAGCCAAAAAAATAAAAAAAATCAACTACAATCTGCGTTGCAGTGATGTTATGAACAAGCCACCCCAAAGTTGCATAAAACAGCAGAAACAACTAGGCTATTATAAACTATTCTGAAATATGAAATGCATTATCAGAGTGTTCATTTAATTATTTAAATAGCATAAGGCTGCCGAGGCTGAGTCCAGTTAGTTCTTATTGACGCACGACAGGATTAAATTGAATTGTTTAAACTGAATTTAAAGCCACAATTATCCATTTTATAAAAAAAATAAACAACTTATATTTAGCAAGATTCGCTTTAGGCTATAAAGAAACACGAGGACTGCTGTGCGTACTGATAAATAAGCGCGTGCCAGTCCACGCTTTGTGGATTTGTTTTGCTCAAAAAAGGCACAAAGTCGCAGTAGCCTAAACATCTAGAAAATGTGTAGAAATCTCAGGGGGTAGAGCAAGGTGACGTGTGTTCACACCTCTTTATAATTCTGTAGGGCTCGTGCCGCGTGCCAACTTCACGCCTGTGAACAATGCGCGCGCGTGGACTGCAGTCATCCACGTGTGCATATGAAAGCGTGCGTGTGCATTATTCATTTCACCGAAATCACTATGTAAATAGACTCTTGCTCATTAATGTTCTTAAGATGGCATACATCCTTTCTTAGCGAAAAAAAGTAAAGCTTTAAAGATCGGGCTATAATGTCAAATCTGTAATACGAGGACAGCACGTGCCCTGCAAACACAGAACGTTCCCCAATGGGGTTATTTTTAGGGAACCAAATAAGAACGTTAGGAACGTCCCGTGTAGGTTAATTTTCGGTTCCATTTTTATAGCGTAAGGAGAATGTTCCGGGAACGTTCCCTTAACCTTAACGTTCTGAGAACCAAAAACTAACATTCCCAGAACCTGAATTTGTTTCCTGGGTGTCTAGTTCACTGGATACGCTTCGCTAAAATATGCCTAAAGGTAAAGATGGAGATGAATTTGACAAATGGGATCATGTCAACACGAGTGCTTTCTATCTATGGAGATAGCTACGCCTTCTATCGGTAGCAGAAAGTTCCTGACCTGATGCAAAATGTCAAAAACACGCATGGAAGTGATAAAAATGGAGACTATATGTGAACTGTTATAATGTTTCTCGAAGAGTAGCGTGGGAACGTCTCTGTTCGGTGATAGCTAAAATCCCGACAGGTAATAAAACAGGACCGAGGTGTGATCCATGTTCCTAGGTGAGGTGTAAGTTGTTCGTGTTACTGCGAGAGCGTGGCTAAAACGCGTTCCCATCATGACACTCCTCAAACGATTGCCTGTTGGCGAATGTTAAATATTTACACAATTTGTGCCCTTCGTGCAAGTTTAGCCTATTATTCCCAATTTAGGCGATGCAGCACTGCATATTGTGAGTTTCTGTTGCCCGTTTGGAAAATAATGATCTTACTATAAGTTCTTGGGGTTCAAGAGTGGCCACTAGCCTATTGTCAAGGAACCCGACATGCTCAAACGAAATCTGTAATAGGCTTTTCTGCCTTTATTACAGCGTGGAAATAAATAATTTCGCACTGTTGTTTACCGTTCTATTATTTTGCTCAATATAATGCAGGTAGGCATGCGTATAGACCAAAAAGTATGCTAATATCCCCAGAGAGACCGTCTGGTCTCACCTGCGCCTTTCTCATGCGCGCAAACACATCAACCCTCGCGCGCTTTAATGGCCCTGCGCGTGCCAGTTGCTTTAATCTCGGCCTTTTGAGTGCAAATGTCTAATGGTTGTCGCTAAATAAAATAAGAATAAAGGCAGACAGGAACATTTTTGAAAAAGTCTCGACAGCCGATAAATAATATCAACCCAAATTCAATATCACACAAACATTGCCAAGGTGAAAGTGAAGAGTGTATGTGAACGCGGACTGCCGTGTGTGAAGCGTGGGAACCGTCCCTGCGCTCGGCTAATAATGTACAAATTCTGACAGGTAATAAAAAGAGCTGAGGTGTGTGAGCAGTGCGTGTTACTCGGAGAGAGAGCTTAATAGTTGGTTCCCATCATAACACTCTTCCGATTCTCTGTAGGGTATTGTCGAGATTTACATGTTTACGCCAGCCCGCAAAATAAAACTTTTTTTAAAAACACTGTTGTGTGATATCACATGACAGAAAAGCTTGATTTTGTCTTTACCAACCTGCTAACACTATATGCGTCTTTATAGCACGCATGCGTATATTGTGGTGTAATTTATACGCAAAACTGAGTTTTTACGTGCATATGATAAACATCGGATAGGTTTAGGTGTGGAGTGCGTATGTAATATAGGCGTTTGGGTAGAATAGTGGTGTGGGGTGCGTGTGTATTACACGCAAAGGAACTGCGTATCGCGAAAAACTGCGTCTCATATGCACGTAAAAACTCATTTTCGCGTATAAATTACATGACAATACAAGATGCGTGTTATAAAGACGCATTTGCGTGAACAACAAAAAATATAGCGTTAATGTTGTTGTTCCAAATTCCAAAAATCACATTTATAATTTTATGAAACTCAATAAACCAAACCAGATTAAATCAAACCAACAAGTTTGACACGCACCGGAGCAGGTTCGCCCGTGCACTTCATCACAGTCAAGGCAAGCATGGCAGGTTTCTACTGTAGACTACAAAAAGCCCATGCCATAGCTAAAAGAAAAAATAAACATGCTCCGGTAAATCATCATTATGTCATACGAAGTCATAATGGGAAGAAATGATGACATAATGACATAAAAAGATCAGACTTGTGAGAAGAAAATTCGATAATGAAAATCCATATTTCGATTTCTTTTCATCACATAGCCTAATTATGACTTTCCAAAGCATTATTATCTATTTTTTACTCAAAGGGCTTCCATACTAAACACTCCGGTGGAGCAATTTATAAATCTATAAAGCTATAATTCTATGTCAGCAGGAGGCGAAGGCAACGGGTCGTTTGTCCAAAACAGGTTCATCGACACACGTTTGGTGTGAACAAAATGTGTCAATGGACCGAGAAGAGAAGGACATGTGACCTGTGTTAATGCAGTTTCCCACGGGAACCGCTGCACTCTGAAATTATAACATATAAGGGGGGAAGGGGGAGGTAAATACCTATTCATCATTAGAAGCCTAAAAATATTAAAATTTAAAGTATCTTTACACATAGCCTTATAAAGAAGGCTTAAAACAGTGTTTCTTGTGCCCTTACATCAAGACTATTCAGATAAAACGTATGAACCAAACTGGGGTTTTCTACTTTGATCCGAAACGTCACAGGTTTTTGTGTATGTGTGTTGGAGTTAGGGTCCTTTATTGCTTTTTGTTGTTATTAATATGTAATTGTCAACAAAAAAAGACTGGTTTTCTGGGGCTCAACCACTCAAGTTCGCACTCTCAGCAAGTGCTATTCTTAATATGCTAAATATAAACCTTTAAACTGGTAACTGTTCCCTTATTACCAATTTCCTTTTATTTTTTCAACAGGTATGAGTGAAACCAGTTAAGGATATTTGCTCTCCTCGTCTCCACTAAGCAAGAAGAGATATTCAATTTGATCCATAGTTTTCAAATATTACTGACATGCCCAGTCACAAAACATATCCCATGACTTCATATCACATTTTCTTTTTAACATTGTGAAGGGCTTGTATACTGTCCAATGGCATCTTTTGTGAACTTTCTTTCTTTCTTTTACACATGCAGCGAGAAACTGCCAATCAATTACATCAAAATACACTATATAGACTATATGAATTTATTTAAGTACAACCCCATCGCCAGAAAGGTTGGGATATTATGTAAAATGTAAAAAAAAAAAAAAAAAAAAAAAAAATTGTTAATTTAATTTCAAATTAAATTTAATTTTCAAATTTATTTTTTTAATTTGTTAATTTTCTTGAATTAACTGACAAATGCATAAAGAAAGGATTTCCAATATTTTCTCAGACCAATTTCATCAAACACATTTTGATTGCTGAAACACACTCCAAAAGTTGGGACAGAGGCAAAATAAAAGTGAATAAAAAAAAACACATAGATTATCCAAGTTAACATGTTTTGTAGCCCTCAATCGGGTCATGGGGTCTATACGACCCCAATCAACTTTTACTTAATAAAAAAAAGGTTCACTTCATCTCAGTGGAATAAGATTTTGTGAATTTTCAAAAATAATCTATCTATACACACACACAAAAAAAACTGAGCTTGATTCGGTTGTTCTGAAGGTATGTAAAAAAAAATGTTTACACTTCTGGTCTTCGGGGTCAATATGACACCACATTGAAATGAATGGGAAATGTGTAAACTATATTTTCTTCATGTTTCAAAAAAAAAAAAAAATCTGGCACAAATATGAAAAATTTCTTTTCTTTTACACAGAAATGAAGTACTAGAGCATAAAATGCAATGTATTATAAAAAAATTATATTTCATATGCAAGCTAATGGTGTAGTTGAGGAATTGTGTGGTATATGGATACAAAAGTACTTTATATCTCCAAAAACACAGCATTAATGAATAGATGAGAAGTAAACAGAAAAAAAGTGATACATTATTTGTATGATTAAAAATGTATGTTTTTTTCTCAATCAATTGTTGGGGTCGTATAGACCCCGAAGCCCAAAAGTGTAAAAAGGAAACGAAGACCATTTGAAGGTTAACCGTTTAAAGCAGGTGAACTGTAATAAGAGAGAGTTTCATGAATTGGGCACCCATGAATGGGAAAAACTGTAATTTAGAGCATTCTAAAATAAGCCAAAATAAGACACCAGGTGACCGCAAAGTCACTTCATCTTTAGGTTTTAGCTCTAAGAACTTATTGGAATGATATTTTAATGTAGTTAGAAAAATGTTAAAAAATTAAACTACATAGTAATTCATTTAGAAATAATTTACATAGAAAATATGCTACTTTTTCAAGTGAATAAATTCAAAAATACCCACAAAATAAAAATAAACACCATAAGTGGATAGACAAAACTTTATCGAAGACAGTGATATAACATTTATAATAAATAAAAATTAGGATCACACCTGAGTACCTGAGTGCCCACATTTGTCCACAATTTCAGGATTAAGGGCTATGAATACGGTTTGAGGGCTTCATTGGTCAGTACAAAACTACTTGTACTTTTACACAAAAGTTTGTTTTTTATACTTTTGTCAGTTAAAAAATAGGTTACAGAGAATTAACAAATGACAGATTCTTGATTTAATTGGATTCTATAACATGTTCCAAGTTTTCCGGAAATGGGGTTGTATTTAATTAGATTAATATTCAGCTATATGTAAGCAATAAGGTACGAGAGGCTGTGCTGTATCGTGAATGAGTACGGCTGAAGGGCGTTGTTAGGCTTGACGCGAGTACCTTATTGCTTTTATAAAACGGTTTCCACATGATAAAAATATTAAAGTAAAAAAATATGTATTAGTGCAACTTTGAAGTAAAATCACTAAAAGCCTTCCTTCCACTAGAAAAAAAATAGTCCCTGACCGTGAACAGCAACAATGCTCCAATGTGTAATACGCATGAAAGCTCAAATAAACACAACAAACACTATCTCAGTGTTGCACAGTGAATAAGGCACAGCTATTGACCAATCAGAATCAAGGATTGGAACGAACCGTTTTATAAAGAACATTATTACTGGATATTAAAGCACTATTAAAACTTTCAAATCATTAAAAAGGTTTCTGCTTTCTGCTTAATTTTTTATTATACCACATTTGAAATAATTTTTAAGCAGGCTCAGACATTCAACATAATAAGAAAAGTGCAGGATCCTTTCTCAGGCATTACCATTAAAATAGGCCCTCATTTCCCCTCGTTTCAGACAAGGTTTCAGTCTCAGACACACTTTAAAAATGCTGGGTTGTTTTAACGCAACTTTGGGTCAAATATGGACAAACTCAAACGTTGGGTTAAAAATGTAATTAAAAAAATTAACCAAATGGCTGAGTTTGTCCATATTTGACCCAAAGTTGGGTTAAAACAACCCAGCAATTTTTAGAGTGATGATAAAATGCATGTTTGAGCTTTTTCTTTAAAAGGAACTTGCAAGTGTAACAGGTTTCTTAAGAATTTGACAATTTATTAATTGAATTGCTGTTGATGTAAATAGATTTAACAGAAGATTCTTAAATTCGTGAAGGAGGTAGCGGGTTGTGATGAGAAGCAACAGACAACACAAGTGATATATGAACTGGTTTGTAATTTTTGTTGCCAATGAAAATAACAGGGAAAAGTTTACAATGACGGTATTTTAAACACAGCTCAAAACATGAAATGACCCCTAGAGTGCACTCTTATTTTACCCCTAAACAATCACAGATAAATGCAATGACAAAACAAAATAAAAGAAATAAATGAATAATGGAGTAGTGTCTTTTTTCTTTAAACACTCTTCTCTCAAAATATCACAATGTCAATCAGTAAGAACCCCAGTAATAATTCAAATGTAGTTGTGGGTAACCATACACTTTATCACGAGGATTCAATGCTTTTCAAAGCACATATCAGTTTTTTTTCATCAGTCTCTGTATTCGTCTGTCAATCTTGAGAAAAAGAAAAAAACTCAATAGTCTCTATTTGTGAATGGTCTCACTACAGCAAGACTGGAGAAGGAAAAGGAAAGGATATGGTCCTCTTCTTTAAGAGTTGTTGCTCTTCCCCCGTAGAAGATTCTTTCACAGTAGTAGATTCGGGTGGCTCGCCATCAAATTTCTCGCAGGATATCACAGATCATCATGATCCGCAGTACCATCGACAAAATAGAAACACAAAGAAGACGCACAAAAAAAAAACCTGGCCTGATCACAGACCAGAGCATCGATTTAGTGATTTTGGAAACCATTTCACATCACAGATCAGATCAAAACAATCAATATAAAGATTTAACATACAAATATCATATTCCAAGAAAAGATATTACACTATGTACCTCTAGAACAATCCTATCTGTTCTTCTCACAAAGGCGCGTGACCAATAATGGCGCCGATGAACTAAAATGGAGGAATCTCCACGCGGTTCACTATAACCACATTTATAAACAGTTAGAATAAAATACTAAAATTTAACAGTAGAAAATAGCATTGTTTACTACAAGAACTTATATAGACCTCATTTACCTCTATTAATCGTCTTTTGCTTTCACCCAAGCGCATCTCACAGGCCCGCATGGCCAGCAATGACGTCGGTGAACACAAGGAATATCCACACGATACACGATAATCTCTAACGTTGAAATACAACATGAAATTGGAAATAACACTGTTTTAGTCAAACGAATTAAACATCTTTCATCGGGTTAGGAAATTTATACATTAACTTTTCCCATTTAGAAAGTTATGTTAACTCACCGGAGTAAATGCAACTCAACACTCACTCAGCCTCTCCATACACTGCACGGTATGAAATGAACTAGATTAACGTTTTTCTACTTTTCTTTCAACTATATACTTTTAACTTTTATTCGTGAAGATCGACTCACGTCTTCTCTCCTCTGTGCTCAACTCATTTTTTCGTTATCCGGGCGCATCCACACACACGCACACGCGCAGTGCGTGATGTAGGCGCGTTCTCATTGGTCAATCAAAATTCAAATAATTACTGCTTTTCTTAAATCGCTATTTTTCTCAAATCGCTTTTACACATCACTATTTTACCTTTATTAGGGAAATTAGATGTTAATAAATTGCAATTAAATTAAACTTAACCTCCTTTATTTAACCTGTGTTACATTCTCCCTTCCTAAATTCATGCAAGTCCCTTTGCATGTTCTGTTCGGCTGACTGGTGACGACATCGTGTAACCCACTAGGCAGCAAGGGAAGGTCACTCCGATCTTCATCTCCACCAAGAGATTTCACAAAAGCCGAATTCAGACCTTGGAACAAAGATTGGACCACATATATTAATGGGTTTCCTGGCTGAAAATAAGTAAGTCTCTCTGGTTCTCCTCTCTGTCTAACCGAACGCCTCGGTAAAGTGTCTACCTCATCTTCTGATTGTTGTTCTGTTTTTTCAGGAACATCTGAACTTTCAAAAACACTGGCTACATCAACTTCTTCAGTAGAACTACCCATTGCAGTTTCCATTTGGCCCTTATCAGGTAAGTTACTTTGTTCAAGGGTGTCGGGAACATCAAGAAGTAAGTGTTCACCAGGTGTATCGACTGGTAAGTATTCACTAGGTTTATCGACAGGTAAGGCTTCGATAAGTAAGTTATTACCCTGGTCGCCCTGCAAAGTTTCACCGGTAGAGGAAATTTGTTCAGCTGCGTTGTCAACAAAATCAGCGTTCATTGTCTCTCTTTCTGTACTGATATCATGAACCGTGGAGAAACGTGCTGTCTCTATCGTCGGAGTATGACTGTACTCGCAATACGAATTTCCTTCTTCGGAATCAGAAAGGAAAGCGTCATCAATTAACGGAACCTTAGGATCCTGTCGCGTTCGAGGTTTGGAGATGGGTTTGTTTAGAGTAGGTGGCTCATCTTCAGAAGACGGTAAAAACCCACACGGGAGCAACAGATCTCTGTGAAGAGTACGCAGAGGACCGTCCTTTCTCTCTGGACGAACAGTATAAACTGGCAATTCAGCTGCCTGACTCACCACAACATACACCTCAGACTCCCACTTGTCAGCTAACTTATGCTTCCCGCGTAGCCTAACGTTCCTCACTAACACTCGGTCACCAATCTCCAAAGCACAATGAGTTACGGATTTGTCAAACCTAGCTTTGTTTCTTTCGGCACTTTTTGACATACCACGTGACGCAAGCGAATAGCTCTCTTTCAGATTGGTTTTCAGATGCTTGACATACTCGGAATGAGACTGTCGCGGACCATCTGGATACGGCAACCCAAAAGCAAGGTCGACTGGTAACCTGGGTTGACGTCCAAACATCAATTCGTAAGGGGTGAAACCAGTGACCTCATGTTTCGTGCAATTGTACGCATGAGCTAAAGGCTTTACAAAGTCTTTCCAACGACCCTTCTCTTTTTCTTCCAAGGTGCCTAACATACCGAGTAAGGTCCTATTGAAGCGTTCGACCGGATTTCCCCTGGGATGATAAGGGGTTGTTCGGGTTTTCTTAATACCTGCCATTTCACAGAGCTCTTTTATGGTGCGCGATTCAAAATCTCGGCCCTGGTCGCTATGAAGACGCTCGGGGAAACCGTAGTGTACAACAAAATTGTCCCAAAGACATTTCGCCACCGTTCTTGCCTTTTGGTTGGGTGTGGGGACTGCCACAGCATATTTAGTAAAGAAATCAGTGATTACCAAAATGTCCCTCGTGTTACTCTTGTCTGGCTCTAATGAGAGAAAATCCATACAGACCAACTCTAAAGGTCTTGTGGCTTGGATGTTTACCAGCGGCGCAGCTTTTTGAGGCATTGATTTCCTCCTCACACAACGACCGCATGTCCGGATCTTTTGCTCTACTCCCGCAGCCATTTTCGGCCAATAGAAACGAGACCTTACTAAATCTAGAGTTCTCTCTACCCCCATATGACCCATACTGTCATGCAAACTGCTCAATACAGGGGACCTCAGTTTCTCAGGTAACACGAGTTGGTAAGTGACTAATTCCTCTACCTGTCGCTTCCGATAAAGCACCCCATCTTTTAACACAAGACGGTTCCACTCTCTTAGAAAGAAAGGAAAGTCTGGGAGTTGCTTCCTGACTGTCGGTGGAGGCTTTTCTCCTGACTCTAAGAACGACACTACCTCCCGAATGACTGGGTCTGCTCTTTGCTCGTCACAGAGGTTCCCTGACAGGTAAGATACAACAGGTAATCCCTCTAAATCACCTTCTTGTTCGTAACCATCAGGTACAGCATCAGGATGAAGTGCAAGAGATTCAACCAAAGCAGCACCTGACCCAATGTCCGTTGGCTGTCTGACCAGATGCTTCTCACATATCGCCTGGACTACGTCACATGGGGTGTCACACGAATCTGCGGCTTCCGCGAGATGATTCTGCATAAACTGCTTAATTCGTTCATACTCTTTTTGGGATTGAGGATTTTCAGGCAACTGTTCCTGCGGACGCCTCGATAGACCATCAGCATCGGCATTTAACTTGCCTGCTCGGTACTGTAGCTTAAACGAAAAAGTGGAAAGAGCAGCAAGCCACCGGTAGCTAGTCGCATCTAGTCTCGCCGTGGTTAGAACATACGTTAGAGGGTTACTGTCTGTAATGACGGTGAATTGACTACCATACAAATAATCTCTAAACTTTTCAGTTACTGCCCATTTAAGGGCAAGAAACTCAAGCTTATGTGCCGGATAATGGGACTCACTGCGGGACAACCCTCTACTTGCATAAGCAATGACTCGCATCCTCCCTTCCTGTTCCTGATACAGGGCTGCTCCTAAACCCTTGGTGCTTGCATCTGTATGCAGGAAGTAGGTAAGTTTAGGGTTAGCAAAGCCCAGCACAGGCGCAGTAGTTAGGTTGTCGATAACGGTACGAAACGCTTCCTCACAAAGGGGCGTCCAACGGTCTCCGAACGACTCTTTGGGATTATGGTATGGACCCTTACTCTCACTCCGTTTAACACTTTTCCTAGTCGGCGGATATCCTACGGTCAAGTCGGTGAGTGGTTTCACAACCTTAGAGTAATCCTTAATAAATCGGCGGTAATAGCCCGAAAAGCCCAAAAACGACCTTAACTCCTTAAGGTTTTTGGGACTCGGCCAGGTTTTTAAGGCTCTTATTTTCTCTGGATCAGTCTCAACGCCGTGCTCAGACACAATGTGCCCTAAATAACGTACAGACGTCTGAAAGAATTTACATTTCTCTGGGGCAAGTTTTAGCCCATACTCTCTGAGCCGAGAAAGAACTTTTAACAGCCGTCTTTCGTGCTCTTCCAAAGTTTCAGAAAACACGATCAGATCATCCAGGAAGACAAGTACTTCCCTGAGATTGATATCCTCCATACACTTCTCCATCAATCTCTGAAAAGTACTCGGAGCGTTAGTGACCCCCTGAGGCATACGATTAAACTCCCAAAACCCCAGGGGACAGACAAAAGCGGTTTTAGGTTTGTCTGCTTCTTCTACCTCTATCTGGTAATACCCAGATTTCAAGTCAAGTACAGAAAACCACTTTGATCCAGTTAAAGCGGAAAACGTCTCCTCGAGATTTGGCAATGCATAGGCGTCTTTCACGGTCTGAAGATTCAACTTCCTGTAGTCTATACATAACCGTACATCTCCGTTTTTCTTCCGCACTACTACGATAGGCGAAGAAAAGGACGACTCAGACTCTCGAATGACATTACTCGCGAGAAGGTCGCGCAGATGTTTGCGGACTGCTTCCAGGTCTTGCGGATGGATTGGTCGCGCCCTATGTTTAAAGGGAGTTTCATCATTAAGTTGTATACGATGTTTCACTTTTTGCGTATGCCCAAAATCTAGATCATGTTGACTGAAAACATCAGACATTTCTCGGAGTTTTTCTGAGATGTGATCCCGCCATTCTTGTGACAATGGGGACTCACCAAAATTCACGTCGAACTTGGATTCCTGAGTAGGTGAATGTTTACTAGCCGGAGAAACACTCGGCTGAGGAAGCACAGACTCAACTGCATGCAGCTCTGCTATTATGCAACGCGGGGGAATGGCTATATCGTGCTCGGTTTCGTTTTTTAGTACCACAGGCAACCAGACAGACTGACTACTAGAAGGGGTAAGTAAGCAGCGCTTCACAAACACACCACCAGGCAAGGAGGATTCAGACGGGTGTTCTACCACTACACGCTTATTTATCCCACCTGGCACTGCAACAGAACCCTTCACTACTACAGTTTGACCAGCGGACATGACCTCCGGTATGTTGCCTCTTAATCTCACATGACCCAGAATGCCACTCGTATTCTGCTTTCGCCTTGTTTCAAGGGTTTTTAAAACCACTCTATACCCGAATCGAGATGGCTGGTGCTTTGGGGATTCTGCCTGTAGCTGCTGCTCATAAAGGATGTCAAGAGTGTTGGTACCTATTAAGATCAACGGCTGAGCGTGAGACTTCACATCTGGAACAACTAAAGCTACTGTAGCCACTTCAATAGCAACACCCAAAAACTCTTCAGGGAACGTGATGTCTACCTTTACGTAACCCTCGTACGGAACGGCCAAACCATTTGCGCCCTCTACTTCCAATATATCGTCAAGAGAGTTAATTGGGTGTTCTGATAGGTGTTGTTCATAAAAAGACTTAGGCACTGTCGTGACCTGAGATCCAGTGTCAAGCAGACAGTGACATTTCTTACCAGCTATGCTGACTTCGGCAACGCATCTAGCACCAACTAAACCCTTAGGTAGGTTTGCACTCCGCCTCTTAGAAGTTTGGCATTTCTTGAAGACCCGATATACAATGGGACCACTCGATGTAGACTCAGTTCCTGTATGTCCCACAACAGGAACTGTCTCTAGTTTAAATCAGAGCTAGTGGAAGGATTCTGCGACTCCCACTGTAACTGTTTCTCCTTTAATAGCCTACGTTTAGTAGCGACAAGCTCGGGATTTGGCTCAGAACTACATGACGACGCGATGTGGCCATCCTCACCACACTTGAAACAGTACCACGGCCTCGGTCTATCAGTTGATTTCTTGTTTACTGGAACTACACTCGCAGCAGCCCCTGACTTTCTTTGTTCAGGTGGTGCAGGCTTGTTGACTACTTCTTGCGATGGAGGTTTCTTTTGAGGTTTTGATCGGACTGCAAGGTTAGCTAACTGACTCTGAAGCTTCACAATCTGCTTCTTTAACTCGCGCGTTTCAGTTTCAAGAGAGCTCACTCTAGGACTTTCGTCTTGTTCTAATTCAGTAGAAACCCACGCTTTCTGAGAGTGCACAAACGCTCTCTGCTTAGAAGACCCAAGGTGTTGCTTCATTCGAGTTGCTTTTGCAGTATGTTTATCCTCCTCTGTACGAAGCATAAGCAGAAGCTGTGCAAAGGAAGGAGGATTGTTTCGCTTTTGCTCTAGTCGTAGTTCGGCGATCAAGTCATTATCCCAACAGCCCCTGCAAAACTGCTTTAGGAGATGCCTATCTGCCTCTTCTGGGACAATACCCTCTCTTTTGACAGTTGCACTTAAAGCTGACTGTAGCCTGTACAGATAAGTAGACGGTCTTTCACCCGCATCCTGCAACGTGTTCATGAATTTCGCCAATAATTCATCCCCATCCTCTACAGCGCCGAAAGCGGAGTCTAACAGCTGGAGGTAAGCGGAAGGAGGAGATTCAGGATTAAGATGCTTTATGACATCCGCCGCGGGCGGCAAAAGACTGTCTAATATGCGCCTAGACGCATGCAGATTGGACAAAGAGGGATCTTTCAAAATGAATTCGACACTAGAACGCCAAATGTCATAATCTACCTCGTTACCAGGCCGGGGGGATTTTCCTGAAAATACTCTGAGTCTAGGCTGTATCTGCCCTTGAGCAACCACTTCACTGCTTCGCACAACATGCTCAACTACTAGTCTTTGGACCTCTGGCGGGTTGAGAAATTGGGACGACGTGCGAAGGGTCGGCTCAATCAAATTGATAGGAGTAGGTTGGGGCGGTACGTCATCTACCTGACTCGGTGGCTTACGAATTGGGTCGGAGTTCCCATCAGGAGATGCCCAATGTGGTTTCTCACAGGTGTCCTCACCAGTACTACCTGAAACAGCAGGCTCTGATGGGAGGTCAGCACTCATTTGCGACAGCATTTCACTCAGTATAGATTCAAAGTTGTTTCCGCTCATTTCTGCTATTTCTTTTAATCTGTCCAGGTAGGACTTTGTTATGCTACTACCTAATTGCTGTGTAAATTCACTGGCCAATGCTCTCACTTCACACGCAACACCGGGTTCGTTTGACAGCTGGTGAGTATACGGCAATTTTGGTCCAAGTGATTGTAACGCTTGGTTACTGTTGTACTCAACAATCACGTTTCGGTAGAGCTCGGATTCTTTGTCGTCGATACGCACAGTTTTGGCAAACGACCCGTATCGTTTCAGAGCATCAAACAATTCGTCATCGCTCTTAGTGTCTGTTAAACCACTGACTATTACGGAGTTTGGGACAATAATCCCTTCAGCTTCAACAATCTCCATTATCGACACTTGTTTGAGAGCAAAAGAAAAGAACCCTAAAATTTTCCTGTGTAGATGTGCAGCCGTTAGTTCTCAGCAACAGCGCCACCTCCTGGCTGGCTCGCCAAACTTTATGTAACAGGTTTCTTAAGAATTTGACAATTTATTAATTGAATTGCTGTTGATGTAAATAGATTTAACAGAAGATTCTTAAATTCGTGAAGGAGGTAGCGGGTTGTGATGAGAAGCAACAGACAACACAAGTGATATATGAACTGGTTTGTAATTTTTGTTGCCAATGAAAATAACAGGGAAAAGTTTACAATGACGGTATTTTAAACACAGCTCAAAACATGAAATGACCCCTAGAGTGCACTCTTATTTTACCCCTAAACAATCACAGATAAATGCAATGACAAAACAAAATAAAAGAAATAAATGAATAATGGAGTAGTGTCTTTT
Source organism: Cyprinella venusta (assembly GCA_038021265.1). Classification (NCBI taxonomy): domain Eukaryota; kingdom Metazoa; phylum Chordata; class Actinopteri; order Cypriniformes; family Leuciscidae; genus Cyprinella; species Cyprinella venusta. The sequence continues at coordinate 4,023,772 of CM075865.1, forward strand.
TTCTTTAAACACTCTTCTCTCAAAATATCACAATGTCAATCAGTAAGAACCCCAGTAATAATTCAAATGTAGTTGTGGGTAACCATACACTTTATCACGAGGATTCAATGCTTTTCAAAGCACATATCAGTTTTTTTTCATCAGTCTCTGTATTCGTCTGTCAATCTTGAGAAAAAGAAAAAAACTCAATAGTCTCTATTTGTGAATGGTCTCACTACAGCAAGACTGGAGAAGGAAAAGGAAAGGATATGGTCCTCTTCTTTAAGAGTTGTTGCTCTTCCCCCGTAGAAGATTCTTTCACAGTAGTAGATTCGGGTGGCTCGCCATCAAATTTCTCGCAGGATATCACAGATCATCATGATCCGCAGTACCATCGACAAAATAGAAACACAAAGAAGACGCACAAAAAAAAAACCTGGCCTGATCACAGACCAGAGCATCGATTTAGTGATTTTGGAAACCATTTCACATCACAGATCAGATCAAAACAATCAATATAAAGATTTAACATACAAATATCATATTCCAAGAAAAGATATTACACTATGTACCTCTAGAACAATCCTATCTGTTCTTCTCACAAAGGCGCGTGACCAATAATGGCGCCGATGAACTAAAATGGAGGAATCTCCACGCGGTTCACTATAACCACATTTATAAACAGTTAGAATAAAATACTAAAATTTAACAGTAGAAAATAGCATTGTTTACTACAAGAACTTATATAGACCTCATTTACCTCTATTAATCGTCTTTTGCTTTCACCCAAGCGCATCTCACAGGCCCGCATGGCCAGCAATGACGTCGGTGAACACAAGGAATATCCACACGATACACGATAATCTCTAACGTTGAAATACAACATGAAATTGGAAATAACACTGTTTTAGTCAAACGAATTAAACATCTTTCATCGGGTTAGGAAATTTATACATTAACTTTTCCCATTTAGAAAGTTATGTTAACTCACCGGAGTAAATGCAACTCAACACTCACTCAGCCTCTCCATACACTGCACGGTATGAAATGAACTAGATTAACGTTTTTCTACTTTTCTTTCAACTATATACTTTTAACTTTTATTCGTGAAGATCGACTCACGTCTTCTCTCCTCTGTGCTCAACTCATTTTTTCGTTATCCGGGCGCATCCACACACACGCACACGCGCAGTGCGTGATGTAGGCGCGTTCTCATTGGTCAATCAAAATTCAAATAATTACTGCTTTTCTTAAATCGCTATTTTTCTCAAATCGCTTTTACACATCACTATTTTACCTTTATTAGGGAAATTAGATGTTAATAAATTGCAATTAAATTAAACTTAACCTCCTTTATTTAACCTGTGTTACACAAGGTTGCAACTTTGGTGGTCAACAAATTGTTTCAGAAATGCATAAATTAAAGATATTTAAATTTAAACTTAATTTAGATGGTTTTATATTTTATAGGTTTAAGAAAAGAAATGCCTACTCAGTCAAAAAATATTTTCATTATTTGTAATCACATTTTTTCTTTTGTCAAATCAACTTAAATAATTTATTTAGTTCAGATAACATAATATTTTGAGTTTTCTGAATCTCCTTCATTGTATTAACTCACTTTTTCCATTTCAATGAACTTAAAATTTTAAGGCAACCAGGCTACTTAATTTTTTAAGTTAAACCAACAATATTTTTGTCAGTGTATTAGTAAAAGGACATTTGATTATTAAATTAGTTTAGTTATTAAATTAGTTTTTTTTTTAAATAGGTACATTATCTTAAAAATTTCACATGGGTTTGAATCCGATTAATTTACTAGATGGTGAAACTTACCCACTGACTCAACTTACCCCTATGGGGCAAATTGACCCACAGGAACACTTTTTAGAATCATTTAAGTATCGTGAACATTTAAAATGATAGGAAACATCCTGAATTTAGGCTACTTAATTCTGCCACAATTTCCCTTATGTTGAGGACACGTGCATGGCTCATCTTACCCCACTCTCCCCCTACATATATTTTATCACCTGAGATTACGCATCAATAAACATTTCCCGACCCATAATCATTTATTTAATAAAATCCAGAATTGTTTAATTTTCATGTTTAGGCCATCTTGGTATACGCAATTTCTCAACTCTTGTCTTGCATGCTTGCGAAATTTCGACCAAGATGTTTTTGTTTTGTTTTGTTTTTTCCAGAACTTTCAGTCGCGTAGCTGTGTGTTCAGAGGGCGCGTGCACACACATGGAAAGCGTGTCTAAATCACACCTCAGTGCAACAGGCGCTCGGGTGGCGAATGTTTCCACGTGCCCATCTGCCCTGGCCCTCAGCGGGTGCGAACTTCTACATTTGACTAATTGCTCGACGGTTCGTCATCAGACAGCAGGGATGCATATCAGTAACCAACAGTTGAATCCCTATGGTTTTGCACTGAACAAGATAACTCAAACACTTTGCATCTTCTTCCATGCAAAGCAACTTCAACGTCCGATTTCCGTAAGAACAATCGAGGCGACCTGAGAAAGTTTCACATAGCTATTGTAGCCTATTCATTTTATATTCTACAGTCTTGCATTTTGAATACTAATGCAAGACTGGTAGTCTTGTAGGCCTACGTCACCATTTATAACACAGAGCGTTCGGACGCTTAAAAAATATTGCGAACAGTAGGAAGAGTAGGCTATACCCACTTATCCAGGCACTACATCACTGCACATAGGATTTCCTTATCTTGATCCCTTGGAATTCATAACTTTAGGAAATCCAGTAGGCTAGTTTAGACATTTCCTTTGGTCAATGTTGTGTCACTCTTAAATTATCGTTTGGTGTTAGTTATTTATTTATCTTTATGATTAGATTGCAATGAAAAGCGCGCGACCGTTTGTCCACCATATTCACAAAGACGTGTTAAAAGAATCATAATGCTAATGGAATTATGAGCGAGGTGTGTATGCCACCACTTCACTTGACCAAACAGTAAACTTTCCCACGGGATTTTCCGATAAGGTTAGACTTGCATGGGGTCAAAAAGTGAAGCAACACATGGCCAGTTAAATAATTTTAGTAATGTCAATTTAGGAAGAGCAAAAACCGTTAGCTTCATTGATGCGCAAGTGAATGAAAACCACGTGGCGTTTTGCAACATCTAATCTCCTATTTGCCAGCACGTGTGTAGACTTTCGAATTATGAATTATTGTTTCTTTGTTTTAAATGACACGAACTCTGGAAAAGCAGAAAATGCGCTTTTATAGCACGCATCGTGTATTGTCGTGTGGTTTATACGCGAAAATGAGTTATACGTGCAAACGAGACGCAGTTTTTCGCGTGTATTTGATAAGCAGTTCATTTGAGTGTAGGCTAATACACACGCACCACACACCACTAATTCTACCCAAACGTATACACACGCACCCCACCCACACCTACCCAACCAATGCGTATCATATGCACGTAAAAACTCACTTTAGCGTATAAATTACACGACAATACACATGCGGCTATTATTTTTTTATTATTTATTAAAGTGTCTTGCACTTACGTGCCCAGCCCAAATAGGCTTAAAAGACACTAATGACATAAACAAACATAATACAAAAACATGCACGCAAAAACGTGCTATATAAAGACGCATTTAGTGTGATCGGGTTGAACTCACATAGCCGTATTGGCATAAGCTAAAAATGGCTTTTAAAAGTTGTGCTTGAACATAGACTATTTCTACTTTAATATTTTATGCATATTAAATCGAGCATCACAAGTTCAGCTCAACTGTTTCCTATTTGGTGTTTACTGGTTTCCGCAGATCGACAGAGCCGAAAGTTGACCCGCTTCAGGTGCGAAGGCCATTAATACACGGAGATGTTGAGCATCGCCTCTGAAACGTTGAGTATTCTGGTCTGGCGCTGTTGGTGTGAGTGTGTTCGTTTTTACACATGTGTAGTGCCATAATATTCTGTTCCCACGAGAAAAACTGAAGTCTCCCAGCATCGCACTTTGCAACGACGAAAATCTGCTTGAAAACGAGACATTTTAGTGAGAAATGAATGAAAGACCAACTATCAATTCTGAACAAAATATGTGTAGGCCTATTATATCATTTGAAGTTAGAAAATAGTAGCTAGACCGTTATTCGTGAATTATATTTAGCATACGCGAGTTTTCATAATAAAATAGGCAACAATTTAGGCTAAACAATAAATTGTTAGGGGTAAAAAATAAGTTTTAGTTGGGCAGAGGTCGTGAACTTTAAAGGGAGGAGCGTGTTGGTAAATTGAGTGTCAAGAAGATTGTGTTCAAATTAATGCAATGCATTTGGCTCTGTGTTGACTTATTGGCGCAATAAAATTAACAAACTAGTCCATAAAAGCATAAGCGTTATATTATGATTGGTTATTCTGAGCAAACATCTAATGGCATTTAAGATATGTGCAGTTTTCATAATCATGCGTTTATATTCACATATCTGGGCTATTCGTAAAACTAAAGCCGTGCAAATGATGGGAACTTCATTTTTTCTCTCGCTTAATATCTGCGGTTTATAACTGTTCTTTGATTTAACCTAATCGATTTATAGTTTCTTATCTTGCAATATATTAAAAGGGTAATTGATAACGGCAGAAAGCCATAAGGGGGCACGAACATACGGTCACGCGTCATTGACACCTCGTCACCACCAATGACAAGCCGGCATCCCCAATAAAAGCCAAGGTTCGCGAGGACTTTTTTCACAGTAGAAGAAATTTTTCTCAAGCAACACAGAAAAACGGGAATATAGGCTACGACTGCCGGTTTATTTCACAATCTTCAACAGAGCATGGTTACTCCAAAAATGGCAAGTCGACGACAAACCAAAAGAGTGAGTAGCCTATTTCTTTGTAATCTCATAAAGGCGTTTTAGAATTTCTGAAGTTTTCTCTTTCTTAAAAAATGGTTTTAAGCTTTAAATATAGCCCATGACTAAATTAAATCTATAATTTGTGCTCCGTCTAGATCTTGAAACCGGTTATCGAGAAGAAACGGAGAGACCGGATTAACCAGCGTTTAGATGAGCTGCGAACGCTTCTCCTGGATAACACTCTCGACACGGTAAGAAAGGAAGTCCAGTTTTTAATATTAAAACGAGCACTAGAATGTTTCAACAACATAATGCGTCTACATTCACTTTAACAGCGACTGCAAAACCCCAAACTGGAGAAGGCTGAGATTCTGGAACTAACCGTTGAATACATTAGGTCAAAAACTACGAGAATTAGTCAAGGTAAGATTTCGGTCTATACTTTATTAATTGAAGAGTAAACGCATAGGCCTACCTATATTTTATATCTTACACTCTAAAAAATGCTGGGTTATTTTAACCCAATTTTGGGTCAAATATGGACAAACCCAACTGTTTGGTTAAATTTATAAATTGCATTTTTTAATTCAACAATTGGGTTTGTCCATATTTGACCCAAAATTGGGTTATTTTTAGAGTGTAAAATTTTGTTATTGACCTTATTTTTGTGTAAGGTTATTGGTTACATTTTTAAATGACATTTTTAACCCAATGTTCGAGTTTGTCCATATTTTACCCAAAATTGGGATAACCAACCCAGCATTTTCTCTCTTACAATTCTGGGTTATTTAAACCCAATTTTGGGTCAAATATGGACAAACCCAGCCAGTTGGGTTACATTTTTAAATGAAATTTTTAACCCAATGTTTGAGTTTGTCCATATTTGACCCAAAATTGGGTTAAAACAACCCAGCATTTTCACTCTAAAAAATGCTGGGTTATTTCAACCCAATTTTGGGTAAAATAAGGACAAACCCAGTCATTGGGTTACTTTTTTAAATGACATTTTTAACCCAATGTTTGAGTTTGTCCATATTTTACCCAAAATTGGGATAACCAACCCAGCATTTTCTCTCTAAAAAATGCTGGGTTATTTCAACCCAATTTGAGGTAAAATAAGGACAAACCCAGCCATTGGGTTACATTTTTAAATGACATTTTAACCCAATGTTTGAGTTTGTCTATATTTTCCCCAAAATCGGGTTAAAACAACCCAGCATTTTCACTCTAAAAAATGCTGGGTTATTTCAACCCAATTTTGGGTAAAATCTGGACAAACCCAGCCATTGGGTTACATTTTTAAATGACATTTTTAACCCAAATGTTTGAGTTTGTCCATATTTTACCCAAAATTGGGTTAAAACAACCCAGCATTTACACTCTAAAAATGCGGGGTTATTGTAACACAAATTTGGGTCAAATACGGACAAACCCAGCCAGTTGGGTTAATTTTTTAAATTAAATTTATAACCCAATGTTTGAGTTTGTCCATATTTTACCCAAAATCGGGTTAAAACAACCCAGCATTTTTACTCTAAAAAATGCTGGGTTATTTCAACCCAATTTTGGGTAAAATATGGACAAACCCAGACATAGGGTTACATTTTAAATGACATTTTTAACCCAATGTTTGAGTTTGTCCATATTTGACCCAAAATTGGGTTAAAACAACCCAGCATTTTCACTCTAAAAAATTCTGGGTTATTTTAACCCAATTTTGGGTCAAATATGGACAAACCCAACTGTTGGGTTAAATTTATAAATTGCATTTTTTTAATCCAACAATTGGGTTCGTCCATATTTGACCCAAAATTGGGTCATTTTTAGAGTGTAAAATTGTGTTATTGACCTTATTTTTGTGTAGGGAGGGATAGTTCACCCAAAAATGAAAACTCTGTCATCATTTACGCCATCTCAAGTTGTTCCAAACCTGTATGGGTTTCTTTCTTGTGTTGAACACAAAAGATATTTTGAAGAATGTTGGTAATCAAACAGTTGACTACACCCATAGTAGGAACAAATAATACTATTGAAGTCAGTGGGGTCAACCGCTATATTCATACGAGTTTTGAACAATTTTAGGGAGTAAATGATGGCAGAGTTTTAATTTTTGGGTGAACTGTCCCTTTAAGTGCTGATTTTATACTTGTGTTATGATTCTAATTGATTTTATGTCTCTGTCTCCTCCCCTCCCTATTTATCTTCTCTTTCTCAATCATCTAACCCCAAAATATCTTACCTCACACTCTGACTTTCCATTCTGGCAATCAATAAACCAAAACCCGTTTCGTCTTACTCCTAAATGTTCCTTTAACTTTGCTTTTAAATTCTTGATTTCTCAAACGTTCCTTTTGAATGAACCTTCATTAACGACCACAAATCAAAATCTAATGTTATTCTAACGCTCTATTAACCCCTTCCCCTTCTTGCTTTTGCACTATTTCCTCTTTTGCACACCTTTAACTCCACGCCCCACCTCAGGAGACTCTAAAAAAGACCCAGACCCACACGACGGGAGCGCTCCGACTCTCTCGTCGAGACCCCGCGTGCGTTTCGCTTCAGTCCCCGAGCCCATCAACGGCCAGACGCCGATGCCTTCCAATCCAATCTACAAAGCTGGCTTTAAGGAGTGCGTCTCCCGCCTGGCCAGCTTCATCGACTGTGTGGATCCTTCACAACGGGACGGCTTCGTTCAAGGCCTGTGCCACCACCTCGACTCCTACAGCAACGCTCTTCCCCAAAGAGGAGTTTCCAGCAGCCATCATCATCATCATCATCATCCATGGATCCCCAACGCAGAGTTGACGTGCAGATCAGCCAACACCGAGCCCTTTTCCTACACCAATAGTTTGTATCCCACATCTTTTATGCTCCACCACCCTCATCCCACAGGACAGCCCATAACACTTTCCCCTCCATACTCCATCTCTCCTCCACCCTCTCCTTGTTATTCAAGCGGCTCTCCTCCTTTCTCCAGCTCTCCCACGTACGTCTCGATACCCTGCCATTTCTCTTTCCCTCCCACCATCTCACCCCTCTCCAGCGACTCTTCTTCTTCGTCATCATCATCATCCTCTTTCAGTCTCCCAACCCCTGTGATGCCAGGTCCTCATCTCCAGGTCTCTCCAGGGTCAGTGCGTCCCACTGGCCAACCCCGGACTCTGAGGCGAGCTCTGTTCCACAACCAGACACACTCTCTGTGGAGACCCTGGTGAGCAGAACTCGAAACACTTAGAGACTTAAAGAGACCCTTCCCATCAGAGTTCCCTGGGCTTCACATGGAAAAGACATCAGGAATGCATATGTCAAGGTGAAGGTGAGAAACAGGAGTTCGGTGATGACTCGGCTGTGTTCATGTACTGTATGTGCTTCTCCATTCCCACTGTCACATTCCTTTGTTCTGTATCTCAAATTCTTTATTGTGTACAAATTGTGTAAATATATTTATTTTGTCCCTATTGTACATTGTATAAATTAATTGTGCTTTTTTCACTTATTAAATCTATATAATTTTGTTGGTTTGTGTGACTCCTCTTTATATACGCACTCTGTCCATTTACAAAATCTTGTTTGTTTGTTTTTTTCTTGTCATAATGTCAGCAATAAATTTATGAACAACGACAAATCGGTCAAAAACACAGTTCCCATTTATGAGGTGACTAGATTTCTGGAAGTCATTTCAGTGATTAAAATGGATTTAAAACAGGGACTTTTAATTTGTATGTTATGGGTTCCATATAATATTTATGATGATGTTTGCTGCTGACTAAACTAGTTTCACTAAATATCACTATGAAACAATATTCTATTATAAATTGGCAAAAACACAATGTAAAAATAAATATGAGAACATAATACTGTATTAACATATATTTTTAAAACATTTTCTAATTGTATTTAATATTTTCACAAACTGTGGATATTTCATGAATATACTGTGAATATGGACTATAGTCATTTTTTTAAATGTTATTTTTTTGTTTATTTTATGTTCACCAATAGGCTTCTTTTGATGCATTTTGAGCACTAAGGATGTGTTTTTTGTAAACGTAGGTGCTCTTTGGTCATTTCTGACCAAAAAATTTTGAATTTCTAAAAATCACAGCTTCATTGGAATGTTATGAAACTTGGTGACTTCTATGGCATTATGTATGTGAATACAAAAAAAAAAATTGAGGTGATGATCCGAGCATGCTAAGTGGTCATAAAAAAAAAAAATAGTCACACTTGTGGTCTTCGGAAATGAATGGGAAATTGACAAAAAAAAAATTAATTTTTGTACGTGCAATCTACAAATTGGCCACAATTCTTTAAAAAAGTACCCCACAGGAAAGGGGTGACACTCTACAACATCTACAGTGCAAAACAGACAAACCCACCTACACACACGCAAACACACTTTTATACGCATACACACCAATAAATTTTGATTACAAAAAGTATGTTTTGAATTTTTAAAAATCACAGCTTCATCGCAATGTTACGAAACTTGGTGACTTTTATGGCATTATGTATGTGAACACTCAAAAAAATTGAGGTCATGATCTGAGCATGCAAAGTGGTCTTAAAAAAAATAGTCACACTCGTGGTCTTTGGTCAAAAATAACCCCCATAGAAAATGAATGGGAAATTGACAAAAACACAAACATTCACAAATTTATATTGAAAATATAATTAAAAATATTATTAAAAAAATCAGGTAAATTTAGCTGGCATCCTTTGTGTAACATTTATGTAGTGGCTTTCCTATACGCCAAGGAAATGTGGTAAGGTGTTCTTCACGAAAAGTTAAAACAATGTCCACACAGCGGTATTCATTTGAACAGTTTGTTGTCCATTTAATGGGATGTATGTTATAGAGTTTAAAAGGCATTGGTTCTATGATAAGAACTATATATTCCCACCACCCGTCCTTTCCTGATGGATTCAACAGTTTAGAAGTTGAAATATCATGCGATTGAACATGTGTGGTTTTCACCTGCGCCACTGGTGCACACCGCCATCTAGTGGTGATTTGAAATGTAACAATTTACATTTCGCTCCTACAATTAATTTGATAACACAGTAAAGCAAAGGGCTAATCATCATAATAAAAACCATAATCGGGCCGACGTTGTAGAGAGCGATACATCGACTAGTAGAGTATGAGTGAGTGGAGGCGGGGCTCATTGGAATATTCATGGCTATATTCAATATTCAATCGATTCAATATTCTATATTCAAGTAAGGATAGAGTTACATTCGAGCTTTAAGGCATGAATAATTTATTTATTTTTTTTCACAGGAGAACAACGTTTAAATATGTCTCACGGTCTATCCCTCACAGCCTCACTTTCATACCCGTCATGGCGCTGCTCTGTATAAGGTCTATAAGTAGAGGTGTAATGTTCACAAAATTCACAGTTGGGTTTGATAGGACACAGTGGTGTCACGGTTTCGATACAGCAAAAAGAAAGAAATGCTAGAGACTTTTCCTTGATTTAAAAAATTATAATTTATTTAAAGAAAAATTATTTTTAAATAATTGAGAGTCTTGAAACTTTTAGTTTAATGAATGGGGGTAACCTTTGAAGGATTAACAAATTATGTTTTGGTCATCACTTTAAAAATAACATGTAAATATGATCATATTTGAGTTTTGAAGTGCTGGAAAAGATGTTACACGTACTTGAAAGCATTTTACTATTTCTGCCAAACTTTTAATGGTTACAGTGAGTGTTACATTAAATCCATGGTGAATGCTGATCTGTGGACTTACTCAAAACTTTATCAAGCAACATTTTATAATACACTTTATACATTATCAATGTAACCTTGTAATCCACTAAATCATAAAATTTTAGAATGTTTCATTTTAAAAATGAATCATTAGTATGATCCCTATATTGTGATTTTGTAATAATACGTAAAGCTCTCTTTTGTAAAATAAAAAGTGGTTGGGTGTACGTCTTACACGTATTACCCCAAATCTCCAGACAATATGTTAAATATGGAACAAATAATGATGCATATAACATAAACAATGCCTTCTTATTTAACAAGTCCCCAATCTTATTTAATATCGCAACTGTCTTTGAAATTTTAGATTTTACATAATCAATATGCTTTTTCCACCCCAATTTACAATCTAATATAACACCTAAACATTTTATTTCATTCACTCTTTCTATTTCCTCCACCCCTATTCTTACTTTCACTTCAGTCACACTATTTTTACCCCAAATCATAAACTTTGTTTTACTCAGTCCCACATCACTGGCATCAGTACTGTAGGAGACTTAACAGAAAGACCATACCTGAAGCTTATCCAATGCTGCTTATTCATGACATCCTGGAATCCATGGATGTCGTCACCTGGTTCAGCACATTGGATTTGCAGTCAGGATACTGGCAGGTGGATCTGAAGGAAGAGAGTAAACAGGAAAACCGAAACGCTCAGAAATGCCGCAGCTCCTTCCAGAGGCTTATGGAGAAGGTCCTGGCAAATTCTCTTGTTTCAAGACCCATCTGTATTGATGCAGCCTGACCTCAACCAACCTTTTCAGGTGAATACTGATGCCAGTGATGTGGGACTGGGAGCTATTCTCACCCAGCAAACACCTGAGGGGGAAAGAGCAATAGCATATGCTTCAAAGACATTACGAGGAGCAGAACTGAATTACTCCACATCAGAAAAAGAGTGTCTGGCGGTGGAAAAATAGAGGAATTACCTTGATGGGAGGCAGTTTGATATCTACAGAGACCAATAGCCTTCAATAGTCCCAAAACCTCCTCAATTGACCCGGCGGACTCTTAGGTTGCAGCGGTTCATCTTGCTAGTACATCACTGGAAAGGATGTCTCAACCTAGGTCCGGATGACTCATCACGAGTCTGTGGAAGGAGAGGATGTGCACTGTTTGTTTGTTCTGTTTTTTATGATACAGAATTACAAGTGATTTTTGTGAAATTGAAGATCAAACCAGAGAATGTCTAATATGGGGAAGTGTTGTTACGATACTAGAATTTCTAACTTTGATACGATACCTTGAAAAATATCAATATTTTTGACAACACTAGCATTAGGAGAACTGGTTGCAGTTCCACTCTGGTTCCATATGAGGGCGCTCACATAACGAAAATGGAGGTCTATGGAGTTATACCCCTCAAAATACACTTTTCTCAGGACGGATATAATTTTTTGTTTAGTAATTTGAATGTTGTATTCGAAAAGAGATGCAAAGCAATTACACATTGCTGGGTGTTGGATTTTTTAGAGTCACTTTTTGCTTTAAAAAGTCTTTAAAAAAATGTCAATGACGTCATACACGTCGTACGACCAGAGACCTGCTTTACGGCAATTCTTCAGGCGCCGCCATAATGCGGAGGGCAACTTTCCCATTCCTCTCATAGCGGGAATTGAGAAAAATGCCTGTTTCGAGCGCTGCTCGGCCGGGCTGTGCAAATCGCCACACAATTGAAAACAAATAACGAGGAATTAACTTTTACAAACAAGACTGAACAATTGTTTCTGGTTGTATTTGGTCATGACGCAATTAGTAATAGTAACGTTCAAAGGAGAAAGTCCGTGAAAATGTAAAATACTACTGTTATCGTGTCAATAAAATTAAGTTTTATTAGATTTTCTGTCGACAATGTAGTTGGACCCTGTCGGTCCGACATGGGGGACATCATCTCCCCAGTCTTACGTGGCAGACTGGAACTGGAGGCCCATCATCTTGCCAGTCTGGACGGCCATCATCTTCCCCGTCTGGAGGGCCATCATCTTTCCAGTCTGGACGGCCATCATCTTCCCCGTCTGGAAGGCCATCATCTTCCCCGTCTGGAAGGCCATCATCTTCCAAGTCTGGACGGCCATCATCTTCCCCGTCTGGAAGGCCATCATCTTCCAAGTCTGGAAGGCCATCATCTTCCCAGTCTGGACGGCCATCATCTTCCCCGTCTGGAAGGCCATCATCTTCCAAGTCTGGAAGGCCATCATCTTCCCAGTCTGGACGGCCATCATCTTCCAAGTCTGGACGGCCATCATCTTCCAAGTCTGGAAGGCCATCATCTTGCCAGTCTGGACGGCCATCATCTTCCAAGTCTGGAAGGCCATCATCTTCCCAGTCTGGACGGCCATCATCTTCCAAGTCTGGACGGCCATCATCTTCCCCGTCTGATGTGGCACAGACTGGAACTGGAGGAACATCATCTTCCCAGTCGAGTGGCAAGTCTTTCTGTAGAAGGTCTTCTGATCTTTCTTCATAAAATCTATATATGAAGTACTGGAACCACTTGTGGAGACAAATGACATCCAATTTAAGCCGCTTCGATGGGTGTCTTTGCAGGAGAGAGCAAAGTAAATTGCTGCATTCTGTGAAGAGAGAAGAGAAGTCGTATTATTACCTTAAACTCCACACTCGCTCTCTTTGATTAAGAGTCTACGCTGAAATATCGAAATATTACTGCATTACCCACACAACCATTTATATTACTTTGTATGATTTAGAATTGCAAGTGTTCTTTGCTGAAATGTAGATCTCACCTTGTGATACGCCATCTCTTGTCCAGATGTTATAATTTAGCATATCCAAGTCTTCTTCGGTTGGAAATTCTCCACACACCAGAGTAAACATGAGGACCCCCAGTGACCACACTGTCGCTTGTTTCCCGTGATATAAGCCGAATAAGTTATACTCGGGAGGGCAGTACTCTTCTGTGCCTGGAAAAAGAGAAAAAAAGCATTCATTAGCATGCAAGAAATGATTTGACGCTATTGATTCACAATGGTGGATCCCATTACATGATACTTTGTAAGACCTTGACGGCTTCTGACCCGTCATCTAAGTTTGAGACCCACACTACAGCTCTGAGGAATAATACACACCAGCAAACGACGTGTATCCCCTATCGGTCAGGATATCTCCGCATCCGAAGTCAATCAGTTTGACGTCCAGGGTGTCCGGGTTGATCAGGAGGTTTTCAAGCTTTATGTCGCGATGCAACACTCCACGTTGGCAGCATGTTTGAGCTGCGACTACTGCCTGATGCATGATGACCTTCACGATGTTCTCTTCGATGTAGTAGTCGTGCCGGTCTAGATAATCGATCAAGCTCTCGCAGGGTGAAGGGAACTCGAGAACCATGTTGTAACGGTTTGGTTCTTCGTCCCAGTCCAGAAGCTGGATGATCTGGGGAACCCTGGGGCCTCTGTTGGCGAGAATTAGCAGACCGATCTCCATAGGAACGGGTTCAGGATTCTCCTCCTAGAAGAAAGACAATTCTTATGATCGTACTGTACATGGAGAAAAGATGTAGAACACTACTAAACTACAGACAATAGCAGTTTGTCCATTGAAAAATGAACTGAGAGAAACAGAGTAACGTTACTTACAATGTAGATCCACTTAATACCCACGGTCTCAGCGAATTTCAGCGCCACCTAATCAACAAAACAAAAAAAAGACATGTTCAGTTTCATGAATGTAAATTCTAATCATGTAGAGCATGTCTAACGATTTAAACAGATCTGAGAGGTCAGGTGCTCTAAGTAGTGAACATAAGATACACTGAGAATGCTTGAAAAGAAGAGTTATTCGAATATACGATAGAGCAAGAACACTTTGATAGATAGTGCAAGAAAAATAAATGATACCTTAAGGCCATCCTTCAAGCGAGTCCCAGCATAGACGCTTCCAAAGCCTCCTTCCCCGAGCTTCCTGCCGACTTCATAGCTCCAGCAACCGACGTCTGTTAAAAGAAACGTAAGAAGAGTTGACATGAAAACTGCTTTTTGCCTGAGTTGACATGAGTAAAGACGGATATAATATCACAACACGAGTTTGTGTGTATTGTGTTGTGTCGGAGTCAAGACAGTCAACTTACAAATAATGTCATTCTCAGATACAGTGTCCCCTGTCGGTCCGAGATGGGGGACATCATCTTCCCAGTCTGACGTGGCATAGACTGGAACTGAAGGAACGTCATCACAACTGTCAGCCATTTCCAATCCTGGAGCTGATGTGGTGCTGAGTGGGACCTGGGGGACGTCCACACTGGAGTCTGCCACATCGCGGATAGGAACACGACGGACGTTGGCTCTGTAGGAGGCAAGATCTAGGACTGGAACACTACAGTCAGAAGTGGCACAGACTGTAGGTTGGAGGATGTCAACAATGGAGACAGAGCTCAAACAGTTGAGGACGTCTGCAACCCATTCTGACAAATCTCCCACCAAATCCTGGAAGGCTTCTTCACTCCACTCGTCGTTGACTTCAGCATGAGCAGGTTCCTCTCCAACGCTGAGGACATCCGCCTCGATGGTACAGGAAACAAGCTGAGAAGTCTGATCTAAAGAGGGAAATGATATAAGAAAAGATGGTTTTAATGAAAGACCATTAATAAAAGATTAACCAAAACCATATTCATGACTAGACACTAATATTGGTGCAGCTAATGTAATTAATGAAGCGAGTTTTTGGGGGCATTCACACAGGTCTAATTCGTGCATTCTGCTTCCTCAGTTGTCGGTTCAAATTTAAATATAGTTCAAATTTCAAAACATACACCAAGACCCCTGCATTAAATTTCATTTAGTTGTCTTTGTGCAAATTTTAATTTGGCCATCCAGATGTTGCTTGGTAACCCTTTATGTAATCATACATGCAAATGTAGAATTCATTGATTTTCCACCTGATTAGCACAACATCTTCATTTTCAGACGATGAATTTGGCCAACTGGACATAATTTGTAATAATTTATAAATTATGAGCAATTTCACACTCAATAAAATTTGAGGTAATACATTTGAATGTCTGTTTAAATGCATTCACACATCTGTCATCAAAGATGTGCAGTTTCCATTATACACTGTAGAAATGAATATGCTTTATCTAATCAATAAAATTGAGGCAACAGATTAGAAGCAATATTATTAATTAAACTGTACAAATAAGAATTAATTAGAATATTCATTTGATTAACTTTTACTCAATTCTAATTTCTTCAATTTAATTATTAATAATATTGCTTGTAATCTGTTGCCTCGATTTTATTGATTAGATAAATCATTTCTTTTTTACAGTGTATGTCAAGCATATTATGTTACACTGAAAAAAAAATATGCTTTATCTAATCAATAAAATTGTGGCAACATACAGTATTTACAGAAGGCATAATTCGCATTGCGTACTGCAGCATGAGTCCAAGACAATCTTCTGTTTTCGAACAGTTGTATATCATTCATTAATCTGACTTTTCATCTGTGCATTTAATTGCCATTTGCTTGTGTGATAGTAATATATATCTTAGTAATAATTTAAGTGATATAATTGATTCTAGTATAAACAAGAGATTTTCGGCTTTCTCCGGCTCCCTGCACCGGGCGTAAAGCGAAAGAGGTATCACAAACTGAACAGTCGGGGCAAGTTGTGTAATTTTTGTGTATTTCATTGTGACATTTTTATTGTGTATTCTATTGTGCACTGTAAAAAAATTATTTTCAAGATTTGTTATCACAACATTTTTTCTTTTGTCAAATCAACTTAAATAATTTATTTAGTTCGGATAACATATTATTTGGAGTTTTTGATGATTAAATCAATCTCCTTCATTGTATTAACTCACTTTTTCCATTTGAATCAACTTTTTTAAGTTAAACCAACAATATTTTTTTACAGTGTGTCATTTTATTTGTGTCATAATTATTGTAAATGATCAAATAGCTTACTGAATGTACTTTAACTATTAATTATTTGATGTGAAATTACTGATTTAATGGTTAACTGTGAATGTTGACATAATAAACTGTTCAACTTTATTGTATTTAATTGTGATTTGTAATAAAAGTATTTGATGCAGAAAAAATATTACTTTTTTGGTCACACGTAAAAAAGCAAAATTTACATAGTTTAATGAATTTATATTACTCACTATTATTAACTAATTCAAGATGTGAAATGAACGGACATTCATTTCTTCATAAATGTTGCATTTAGAGTTAGGTAAATTTTACTTGATACTGGCAAGTAAGTTATACTTGATATCACAGCAGTAAAATTTACTTATAGAAAAACTGAGTGCAAATTGTTACGAAGATTTTATCAAGTAAATCCTACAAGTTGTTTTTATCAGTGAGGAATATTATTAATTAAATTGTACAAATTAAAATTAATTAGAATATTAATTTGATTAACTATTACTCAATTCTAATTTGTTCAATTTAATAAATAATATTGCTTGTAATCTGTTGCCACAATTTTATTGATTAGATAAAGCATATTCATTTTTACAGTGTACTGGATTCTCTAGTAAAAGTTTTTATAATTTATAAGACTTTAAAAACAGAACTTTACATATTCTACATATACCAATTACATTGACATGTCTGGTCCTTTAACTCACCTTGACTCGAGCGGGTGGTTTTTGCCTTCCTCCTCTTGCCTTTCTCCTTTTCGGGTAAATTGTCCACACTGTCAGAATCATGTGCACAATTAACACAAGAAAAGTTTGCTCCCATTTTGCAATGCTAAATAACTACGCTGCAATAAATGCCAGTAGAAAGTTGTTAGCAAAGTAACGAAGAGAATGTTTGAAAGTCTGTGAAAGTCAGCTTTTAAGCGAGCAGTACTCGACTGTGACGTCACACGTTCTATAGAACGCTCCTCTCATTCAGTCTCTGTTGTGAGTTGAATTTCTCTGTTTGCTTCTCTAAAGGCAATTAAAAAAATTAAATAAAATAAAATTTCACAGCTGCAGGCTCTGCATCACGGGCCACCGTCACTCTATGGGCGGGGCTTATGCTTAACTGAAAATTCGATTGTGTCTATGAAAATACTGAAACACACATTGAGA
The DNA here is from genome assembly GCA_038021265.1 of Cyprinella venusta. Classification (NCBI taxonomy): domain Eukaryota; kingdom Metazoa; phylum Chordata; class Actinopteri; order Cypriniformes; family Leuciscidae; genus Cyprinella; species Cyprinella venusta. The sequence continues at coordinate 4,041,428 of CM075865.1, forward strand.
TACTTTTAGTGAAATACACAGGTTTAATCGGATTTAATGTAAACTCTTTTTAATAATGATGTCTAGCCTGATAAGAGAGAGACCCATATTGTATAAGCAGCACTATTAATAATTAAAAGATATCTCGATTCAAACAAACACACAATCTTACTTTAACAACTAAACATTTGACAAGGTTTTGGTCTAAAACATTTGACAACGACTAAACATTTGACCAAAAATGACCATTAAGGTAATATAGGGTTACTATCACAACGCGACCAAACATTCAAATCTGCATATGTGCTAACTTACCGGTGAATAACGCTTGGTTATTACACCGTCACACACTAAACTCGTGGTCGATTAAACCAAACCTTACTTACTCGAAGTATAGGTTTAAAATTAAATCATAAACTGTAAAAAGTTTAAATACACGTCCGTCCGGGAATAACATCAGCTGAGCCAACCTAGCTCACGGTTAACGGACTTCAAGAAAAAGCGCGCCGTTTTACTCCTTTATTCTTCTTCTTTTATTTAATGCCCATTTACCTGGTAAATATATCGCCTTGTACCTTTGGTGGTTTTGCAAGTTTTCAATCCTTTCGTTTAATAATCTTTAATCACCGTGAATAAGATATTGTTTGATGCTAATTATAGTGGTAGCTCACTCGCGAGCCACCTGTTGGAGACCCCTGGTCTAAAGTGTTTCATCGCCATCTAACGGCCTGACAGCAGAATACAGCGTTTACGCTGGAAACAAACACATTAATAACCGTCCCGACTTTTACTAATTTGTTTATTTAATAAACTTTATAGACAGTGGAGTTATCTGCACTAAGGATTAAAACATCCAGATGTTCAGTTGGGCTTCACTCTTCACTCAGCCTACAGAAGATTTGTTTTTGTAAATTAAAAAAAAAAATATTAATACACATAGTTGGATCAGGTGGACAAAGTAATGATATTTGACCTACTGTAGAATTAATTGTTTTTAAACTGTTTTTATATACAGGAAACTGACTGATATATGTTATTGTGAATTTATATGAAGTTACATAACCATATTTAGCCCTTTAGACATAGGCTACAGTACTGTGTAATCATATGGATCCGAAATATCTGCTGTGCTATTCACAATTGGTCATCATAAAGCTACAGAACAGTGACCTACATAACATTTAATGAAGACAAACACAATTTAACCCTTTTCTAAAATTCCAAGGGTGATTTAAAAGAAAGAGACAATATTTTTGTTCACAAAAAAGGTTATTTATTTGCACCATAGGATGACTCGTGCTCCCGCTCACTGATTAAAAATAAATAAAAAAGAAGCTAAACTTGAATAGTGGTAGAAACAATGGTTATAAAATAATGGTTGATCATTTTTGGGGGTTCAAAAGATGGGTGTTTATAAATGTTTAGAGATAGAGATTTTAATTTTCTTAAGTAGCTAAAGCAAACACACACCTAATGAGACACAAGTTAAAAAGAAGTAAAGACAGAGTATGATAAAAACAGACATTAAGTGTTTTACATTTTAGTCCAGATCAGTAAGCTATTTTAAGACAACTGTATGATATTCAATAGAAAATTAGATCGTCTCATTTTTTAAGAAACAACTTAAACCAAAATCTACATTTAAACCATATGGGACCAAAGTTTTTAATGTGGGCTTTATAATGCATTATGTTTGTATGTATTATAAGACAAAATATTAGAGTGAGTGTGCAGTTCAAATCAAGATTTGCATTCAAATATAAATTAACATTCCATGATAGCTGCTGAAATGTGAAACGACCAACAAAAATAATCAGGAAAACTATTACAAGTTTATCTAACTTAGCCATCTTGAATTGCTATATAGGCCTATCCTTTACGTAGAATTCATGTAATGTAATAGTTATAGTCGCAGTTTCCCATCAGAATCATATAAACAGAAGATTATCAATGATTTGAATGCATATACATAGTGTGAATGAATTTAATAATAGACACCTAGATTTCTTGGTAGTCTTAAATTAGGCCTAACTTATTTCTTAGAAAATGATTCATAAAACATATCAGTTGACCCTAATGTTTACTAAAAATAAAAATGAAAAGACTTATCAATCAAAGTGCATCTTTTGGAGGGGAATTAAGAGACAGGGCCGGATAAGGAGACTGATAGAAAAAGAAAGAGTGATGGAGACGATTGAGAGAGATAATCTACTGACACTGCCCACTACCACTGACATGTTTTAAAGATTTGTTAACCAATTTGTTTGGCCTTCAAACATCTTTAAATGCACATAGGTCTGTAGGCTATATCTGAGAAATAAAACTTTTCCCCGGTGAGATCCTGATCCCACTTCAAATTTGGGACCTCTGTGATTATAAAATCCTGCTTATGGCCCTGACTTTATGACATTTCTGTAAATCATAGGCCTACTTGACAGTCATATAGTTCATTTCCCCCGCACAGCTTTTACTTTAACAGGGTAAACTTGTTTGTGAACTATGGCTTGAGTTGTTAAAACAGTTATATGAGTGTATTTTGAATCTATATGTATTGTACTTTGAATAATACGCAAATGTGCACGAGTATAGCTGTGCTGGGACTACAAATCCTGAGGACTACAAATCCCAGCAGCGCGATCGGTGTGCCATTCACAGGAACCTCTCACGGAGGCGGGAACCAAATGCTTGTGTTTGTATCTTAAAATAGCAAGCAACCACGGAAGAAAATGCTATATAAATAATCAGTCATCAGTTGCAGGATGTGCATTTTAGGATGCTCTCTGTCAAAATGTCGTTTACTTGCATGCTAGATAGAAAAGCGATGTGGCGTCTTGTTGCTTGCCTGTGAGGAAGTGTGTACGCGTGTAAACAACAGCCAAAAACACATACGAACAAAACCACCGTCTCATTGTAGTTGAATAAAGTGAAACATGCGTCATATACGGGAAGTTTAACGAGGCCGCTGCACAATTTATGATGTCCGTTTAATAAAGTTCACTTTTATGCACAGGCACATTCATAGGGCACCTATAAAGAATAATCTAGGCTAATCCCGCCCTCTACATTCAATGATTGGACAGTGAAACGAAGGTTTCCGGAAAATCGGTGTGCTACTGGCTGCTTTAGCTGCCTATTCGTGACGTCATCAGGCGTTCGACATATATAAATCACCGAAAGCCCCGTTCCCCTCAGTGTGATTCTGCAGCTCATTAGTTAGTTCATGCGAGTGATTTAGCCGAACAGTTAGGGTTTAGAAAACTATCATTGTGATCAGTTTTTCCACACAGCTTTGCTGATATACTAAAATGGGGTTCGTTCGTAAATAAGCTTTATTTTTAAGGGGTGTGTGCTCTGAACGCATTGTTTTGAATCTGACGTCAGCGGACAGCTGTGTGTATTAATGCACTGGTGTTTTCAGTGCGGGATGTGCAAGGACAGCTGTCGCTAACACTGACCAAGCTGTTGTGGGTTTTTCTTTCGTCCGCTGGAGAGGGAGGCAGGCATTGGGCTGTGTACCTTTAAGAGAGGGCGGAGAGAGTTAGAGCCCCGGGGCTGTGTGCTGAACACAGTACTGATCCTGTTTAGGTATCTTTTCCTTTTTTTCTCTTCTGTTTTTTCGTGTTGATTTTTTACTGTGCTATGTATTATTCATAAATGACGCTCGGAGGCGGAGTTTAGACACAGTATCTGTAATAACAGCAGTGTCGAGACGAGAGGAGGAGAACTCGCTGACACTGAAGGTGGGTGGACGTTTTGCCAACGTTGACATAACTTGAACATTTACTTTCTTTATGCACACTTGCCAGATGTTGTCAGGAGCTGACACCAGTTTGACAGGTGTGTCGTCAGGTAACGTTAAGCTTTACGCGTGTTTTATGCACCAACATAAAAATAGTCTATATAGGTTTTATAATTTTAAATTAAATGAGGGATTCTTCCATGTAACTTCTGTTATAATAACCCATCAGTCCGTTCTTATTAAGGTTTTGTTGTCATCCTTACCAGAACTTTACTTGTGTTGAAATAACGTTGCTACTGAGTAGTTAAAGGAAAGCTTTGGGGGTTTTGAAATCCTATAAAAGTACAATTACATGATGGCAAATAGATGGTAAATTTGGATAACTGCTTAATTTGCCCAACATCAACAACCCAAAATCATTAAAGGGATAGATAGTTCACCTAAAAACAAAAATTCTGTCGTTAATTACTCGCCCTCATGTCATTCCAAACCCTTAAGACTTTTGTTCATTTTCGGAAAACAAATGAAGATATTTTTTATGTAATCTAAGGGCTTTCTGGCCCTCCATTGACAGCTACGCAACTACCACTTTGACGGTTCAAAACGTTCATAAAGAGATCGTAAAACCAATTCATATGAATTGAGTTTAGTCCGAATTTTCTGAAGAGACACGATCGCTTTATACTATATGATGAACAGTAGAGCCAGACCGATATATCAGCCGACCGATATTGTCGGCCGATATTAGGTATTTTCCATAATATCGGTATCGGCAGTTATAATGGCCGATAAATGAATATTTCAAAAATAAAATAAAAACGGACGAAACACGCTTCAATCATCTCTCCTTGGCCTGTTATATTGAAAATGTATGTTTTACAATTTGCAATATGATGTATGGCTCATCATAGACTAGCTAACCACAAAGCTAGCTAATGCCACCATCATCAGTGGAAGGCCATTAACGTTAACATTAATGAGCTTGGAAACCACAATGAACTTTTTCTGCTTAAATAAAGTAATGATTATTGTATTTATAACTAGCATATCTCTAGTTACAGTCCCTGCGTTGTAAAATGTAAGTTATACTTGTGAGGAGTGAACATTTAGACATAGAGAAAAAGTATCAAACGTATCTTGTGCAGAAAAGTTAGCTATTTTACACGGGTGTAAAATCCAACAATATTTAATAAAAAAATATCGGCCGATATATCGGATTGTAAAACCCAAAAATATTTGTATTGGTAGCGGCCTTCAAAATCCTTTATCGGTCGGGCTCTAATGAACAGGTTGAATTTTGGCTTTTATTATGATATACACATTTATCAACTCACACAACAGCACGTTTGAGCTGATCAATGAGCCTCTTCCGAATTTGCATTATTGATTAGTTTTATGATCTTTTAATGAACCTTTTGGTAGTTGCATAGCTGTCAATGGAGGAAGAGAAAGCTCTCAGTCTGATGAATGAAAGTCTTAGGGGTTTGGAACGAGGGCGAGTAATTAATTGAATTGATTTTTGGGTGAACTATCCCTTTAAATAATTTGGACCTGGACTAGACAGAATCATTTCAATAAATCTGTCAATTGCACAAAATACAGGACTATACATCGTCTGACTAGGATTGGATAGCCAAATTGCACATTTTTCAAAGTACGGTATTTATATTTTAATTTGTGGATGATTGCTTTGTGCTTTCATTTCAGATCCATGTCTCCCCCAGCTTCAGCCTGAAAAATGATAGAGATGTCATTTGACAAAGGAACTGTTTTATCCTGTGAGGGCCAAACAGACCCCACTTCCCAACAGCACTCAGAACTTACTAGAAACGTTACCGACATTGACGCTCTCCATCCATCGGACAAGACCACAGTTGTAAACCTCAGCAAAGAGGGTGGTGAAAAGGCAGGAAGTGATGCATTAGTGGAGCACAGAGTGAAAACCAATGCCACAGACAACAATGCTATGAGTGAGAGTGGGGATGTTGGGATCGAATCGTCCACGCAAACCCAAAATGGCACCCAGCAGCCCAAACCTCAACAGCAGAGAGTCAATAAGCGGCGCAACACTATGAGTTATGGATTCAAACACCCCGGTTATGGTAAACGACGACGCCGTGCCAACTCAGAAAGTGAGTCGGTCCTGCCAACCAATTTCCTGCTGGGCGGGAACATTTTTGACCCTCTCAACCTCAACAGCCTTCTGGATGAAGAGGTGAACCGGGCTCTTAATGCAGAGACGCCCAAGTCCTCGCCCTTGCCTGCCAAAAACAGAGACCCTGTGGAGATCCTGATACCCAGAGACATCACAGACCCCCTCAATCTCAATTGCCTTAGTGCAGGACATAGAAGTCAGTTGACGTCGCCCTTAAAAAGTAGCGGAGGCAGGCGAAGGCATCGAAACAAGCACCATGGAGGATTTGGGAAAGGTTTTGGTGAAGGAGTCCCACAGATGGATTTACTCGAGCCTAACGGCTGTGCAACAGTACAAGATGATGGAAAAACAACGCTCCCCTTGACACATTTGCACTCGGGGGTTCAACAAACATGTTCAAGCATGGCGAACACCCTTGTTCCTGAGGACCAGACGTTATCGGACTCGACTCTTGAGGCTCGGTGTTCAGATAAGCCCAGTTTAACCACAAATGGTGGAGAGGTGAAAGCCATTGACACCTCAACTGCACCTCCATCTACAAACCCCACCAATGCTCCAACAAACAGGCAGCGCAAACGCAGGCGTGCCGGCAACAGATTGGAGAACCCAGATGAGGTGAGAAGTGGGACTCAGAGATCTGGAAGACCTCCTCAAGCTTTTCACGCGCCAGGAACGGGCTCTCGTACGGGAGCACCGGAAAGACCGCAGCAAAATCCGAACCATTGGAAGCCACAGTACAACAACAACCAGCCGAAAAAAAAGTTTCAGTTCGGCAACTATAATAAATACTATGGTTATCGGAACCCAGGTCTGAGCGAGGATCCTCGAATGCGCGTTTTCAATCCCGAGTGGTTCCGAGGGAAGGCGGTGTTGGATCTGGGCTGCAACACCGGTCACCTGACGCTGTCCATCGCCAAAAATTGGCGCCCGGCACGGATCGTGGGCCTGGATATCGATGGAGCGTTGATACACGCCGCTCGGCAGAATATACGGCACTATCTCTCTGAGGTCCACACGCAGCAGGCCCGGCGTTCTGGGGAAAATGGGGACGGGAGGGAGAGGATGGAAGAGGATTTGGTGGAAGAAAAGAGTCAGGGGAAGGAGACAGACAAAGAGAGTTTTGTTGTGAAAGAGGACAAATGCACGGTCGGGGAAGGAATGGAAGTTGGTCGAGAGGAGAAAGGGAATCCGCGAGGAAAGAGTGGGAAAATGGAAGATGGAGCATTGGTAAGTCTCCCCGATGGGAAGCATTCATTCCCTGTCTCGCTCCGGATCTCAAGAGGACCCATAGCTGGCCCCCCTTTGCCTGAGACAAACACAAACAGTCTCCCTCCCGGAGATTTCCCTGCTAATGTGACCTTTGTCAAGGTAAGAGTGAAAAATTTAGCTTTTGCTGATTTTCATTTTCGTTAGAATTCATGTTTACGTGACTGTAAAGCTGTGTCAGGTATGTTGGATGTTTCCTTCAATATACACAGTGTAAAATAGGGCTGTGAAACGATTAATCGCATCCAAAATAAAAGTTTGTGTTTACATAATTTATGTGTGCGACTGTGCGTCGTATGTATAAATACACACACATGCATGTATATATTAAAGAATTATTAGCATGTATATATTTTATATATATATATATTTATACTAGGGCTGTGCAAAAGTTAATTGCGATTAATCGCATCCAAAATAAAAGTCTGTGTTTACATAATATATTTGTGTGTGCTGTATATAATTATTTTGTATATATAAATACCTATGGATGCATGTATATATTTAAGAATTATTTGCGCTTAAATTCTGTACATATATATAAATACATAATCTATATTTTATATATGAATAACACATTTTCTTAAATATATACATGCACATGTGTGTATTTATACATACAAAATAATTATAAACAGCACACACAAATATATTAGGTAAACACAGACTTTTGTTTTGGATGCGATTAATCGCAATTAATTTTTGCACAGCCCTAATTTATACTTAATTATTATTATATATAAATTTTTGATATATTAAGAACACATTTTTCTTAAATATATACATGCATGTGTGTTTTTTTTATAAATAGAAAATAATTATAAACACTACGCTCACATATATTATGTAAACACAAACTTTTATTTTGGATGCGATTAATCGCGATTATTCGTTGCCCAGCCCTAGTGTAAAATTGAGCTGAATAATGACACTATTGTCCTCATAATTGAGGGATTTTGCAACGTTAACAGTGTTATTGCCCAGTTTATCACTATCAAGCTGCTTTGAAACAATCAGTATAAAGTTCCATATAAATAAATGTGATTATTTATATGATATGTCGATGCTTTATACATGCACTCTTCACCTAGAACGCATTTGAACGCAATGGCATAGACTGAACTTAGCGGTAACGCCTCCTTTTACTGTCAAGTTACCCATGTAAATACTATGTACTTATTTTAGTAACTACAATTACTGGGTAATAACTAGTACTAACCCTGAACCTACCCCTGTTCCATGTACTTACCTTATATTAGCCAGTACTTTCTAGGTAAGTACATTGTAAGTACTGTACTGTAAAAGGAAGCATTTCAGCTATTAATGGTACTAGTTGAGTAGTGAAAGTGCAATTTTATGAAGTCTACTCCTGTTTAAAGCACACAATTGTGTCAAGAATTTATTTTAAAGGGGTGTTGAACTGAGAAATCGAATTTTCTTTGAGCTTTTGACATCTAAGAGGACATGTTATAAGAATATCCTGTAAGTTTCAGAACTGAAAACGTCCTTGTTAGTCCAATAAAAGCTTTCATTGACACCAGGCTCAACAAACGACTCGTTTTTCAAAGTGGGGAACTATGACGTCAAAGAGGATAAACCCCACCCCCGCAGAAGATCAACGCCTACTTCAACACGCGGTTTAGCCCCGCCCACTGATTCGCGCATTACACGCATAGCTAAATAACATAGATGCCTACCTCGTGATGACAAACCGGATCGAGCTACCCATAGCTATCTATTTTAAGGCTAGAAATCTCGTCCACGCTGCTGGCCAATGGAGGTCGACGTCTGCACCTGGCGGCCATCTTGTCACAGGCAGCTCGCTCACTAGTAACATTGTGTTAATGGTACATGTACTATTTAAATAACCATAACTTGCTCAATTTTCAAACGGTTTGTTTTGTTATAAACGTCAGAGATGTAGCTATGACACTGCATACTTATGAATAATAAGTGTATAAATAAATAATCCACGTTAATAACGTTTGTAAGAAACCAAACCGTTTGTAAATCCGTGGAGATTTCATCAAGATAAAGAGTATTTGTGTTCGTGCAGACCACTCATCTTACATCAGCTTGCCTGTGACAAGATGGCCGCCGGTGATGACGATAGAAACTCCGCCGTAGCACATCTAGCCTTTATATAGATATCTATGAAGCTACCAAGCAATAAATATGCACTGACGAGTGAAACTCATTATAATATGCAAAACTGTTATCCACTCACAGCAGTGGGCGTTTACTTCCAAGTCTTCAAAGCGAGACGCCCACAAAAACCGAGCGTTTTTGAGCTAGGCTCAAAACTAAGGTAGAAAATAGCCTATTACTTATAAATTTTGATGATTTTTTTAATGTAAAAACCAAGCGAACGTCATAAGTTGATCTGTGACAACAATAATAAAAAAAAAAAACGTAAAAAGCCAGTTCATGACCCCTTTAATCGTTCGAGCTCAAGTGCTGTAGACACACGTGAACTAGTTGTAGCGTAGCTAAAGATAAACTGGTATCTTATTATGCTCTAGGTCTTTGGTCCCTCGCCAGGTTGTGCTTGGCTGTGTGTATTTGCTTATGCATACTCATCCCAAGTACATTAAGCCTTTATCTTGTAAAAAAAAAAAAACTTGTAGACTAGACTTACAATGATAGAGTGACCCGAGCCACGTCTAGAGATGAGGGAGTGTCAGAGATTTGGAGGTGAAAATCTGACCAAAATAATTTTCAGGGGAAGGAAATAGGTGTGACACAGTTACTTTTAAAATACTACTGTTAGGCATTCAGCACCTGTCTATCCTGTTTAATAATACTCTCTGTCTAATCCACACAGGGGAACTATGTGCTGGAAAGCGATATGTTGGTGAAGATACAAAAGGAAGAGTATGACGTGATTCTATGTTTGAGCGTGACGAAATGGGTGCACTTGAACTGGGGTGATGCCGGACTCAAGCGGCTCTTCCACAGGATATACAATCACTTGCGGCCAGGAGGACTCTTCATTTTGGAGCCTCAACCCTGGAGCTCCTACAGCAAGAGGAAGAAGCTCACCGTAAGACCCCTTTTTTTGTCAAAACGTCTGGTGTTCTCAAACGTGTGTCCCACGACCACTTTTGATCAGGTTTTGTTTAGAGGAATGATCTGTGATGCGTTTAAATTGCAATTACAGTTGCATAAATAATGTTATGAGATTAGCATTTTAAAATGTGATGTTTTGAATAAAGAAATATTGATTTGATTTATTTATTTGACAGGGACAATGCAAACAAACATAGTGTCAAGATCAAGCATGTCACTGAAGTGTTGCATATAAAGTTTATAGCTATAGCTAATTTTCAACTCCTGTCTCTGGAAGGGCTTTTATACACAATAAAATATACATGAATAGCTACTTAAAAAAGAAAAAAAAAGAAAAAAACAATAATAATAATAATAAAAATAACAAAAAATAATAAGCATACATACATATTACATACAAAAACAATTTTTATTGTTTTTATTTATAAAACAATAGGAAAAAATAATGATATTTTAATAATGAAAAAAATAATAATGATATTTTAGTGACTTTCCAGTTGGTGTCACTAAATCATTCAAAATGGCTAATCGTTTTATTTATGAATTGGTCACTGAATCATTCACTCGCCCGGATCTGTAAATATATAAATGCTTTATTTATTAATTATTATTATTATTTAATATTATTTATTAATAATAAATGCTTTATTTATTCACATATAATAATAATAATAATAATAATCATTCACTCACCCGGTTCTGTAAATATATAAATGCTTGATTTATTATTATTATTATTATTTATTTTATTATGCATTATTATTTATTATTGCATTGTTTTATTTATTATTATTTTATTATTACAATTTAATATTATTTATTAATAATAAATGCTTTATTTATTCACATATATTATATTGAACTGATTTTATTGTGAATTGAGCAACAACTGGCAATATACTCTGTATAGTATGAACTTGTTTGTTGATCTGATGTATGAAATCAGTATCACGTTTGCAATCGTGCTGATATTCAGGAGAAACGTCTCTCTTGCTTTTATGATATTGCTTAACTATAATGCATGTAAAAAAGTCATTCATACAGGGGCACTTTTTTGCCGTTTTATCTTGAGTTGTTGGGGTATTTTTTATGGACCCAAACATTTTAAACTTGACCTTGGAACAGACAAAAATAGTATTTGATGAACTGAGAGGCCAAGGGAAGGCCTTTGAAGATCTAAACACTTAAAGGGATAGTTCACCCAAAAAGGAAAATTACTTTGTCGAGTTGTTCCAAACCTGTATGAGTATCTTCTTTTGTGTTCAGCAGAAGAAAGAACCTCATACAGGTGTAAATAATGACAAAATGTAAATTTTTGTGTCAACTATTCCTTTAAAAGCCCTGTAGCAACATAATTAACTAAATGGACACCATGATCTCCAATTAACTTTAATGAGTTGCAATAATCAGTTTGCGAAATGAGGCGTGTAAAACATTCTCCATATATTTAAATTACAAATATAGGTTTCCCAGGTCAGGGAAACTATAAAACCATGTCCACTGAACTTATCAACTTATCTTACAGCTTAGTCAAATATGTCACACCAAGACAAACTTGAGCTGGAAAGTATATGGTTGTAAAGTAAATTTACTTCAAAACTTTGTTTTTCGGAAACAAATGCAACAGCAAGATAAGATTGTAGGTTAATGGTTTGTGAGGAAAGTTGCAAAATAAGGCACAATTCAACTGATGTCAGGGTTGCCAACTTGTGAGTTTTGCTTGGAGTGAGATTTTTTTTTTTTTTTTGGGGGGGGGGGGGGGGGGATTTTTTTTTTTTGGGTGTTGTCACAATGTCTTGTAGGGCACAATTTCACCTGGCACAATGTCTTGTAGGTCAAATGTATAGTTTGTCCAATTTTAATTTGGTATAGGCCAACAGTTTAACTGATTTAAATAGAATTTGTTTTGGGAGTAAAGTTCATAAATTATTGTTCTTTCCTATATGATTGTTTTGTAAAACTATGTTGAGACATCTGTCCCTCTAGGGGGGTTCGGGGGCATGCTCCCCCGCAAGAAAATTTTGTACATTTTAAGGTTAAATGCATCAATCTGGTGCACTTTGAGAGCTTAAAATTAAGAGCTTTAACCAGCTTCAACCCATGAACTGTGACATTGAACAAAGGAAAAGCCTCGACTTGTACCTGGACATTAAAGAGGGATCAAACATCTTTTTAGTTATGATATAATCCTCTGTTTTAGGATGCCAAACAATTATAATAATAATGTAATAATGATTTATATAACTATTCCTATTACGTAAAATCCATATAGGCCTAGCCAATAAATGTACTGTATAAATGAAAATGAATATTTCAAAAGCATATTTTACTTACACTATTGTATAGGAATATATACAATAGTAATTTTAAAACGCGTCAAAAGCTGCTTTCAAGCACCTCACGCCCTCGCCCTACGCCACTATAGATATTCAGTGTAGGTTATCTTTTTTGCTAAAAAGACAGGCACGTAGTGCAAATGCTCTCAACTCACGTTCAAAGTCATAGGCAGCGCAGCGTCTCTCTGTGCATCGCAAAAGCCCGTGTTGACAGTTTGTTTAATATAAAGCAGGAGATTTCCAGATACAGTATTTTGCTCTTGCCCTATGGGTGTTGTAGCCTAGGCAACTGTATCACGTGCCGTTTGAACTGACGCGCTACTGCGATCTAGCGCCAAAGCGTTCCATATCAAACTTCTCTGTCAATGTCAGTGTCATCATTTTCCGCGATTTTTCTCTGCGTGATAAAATCCAGTGGTCCAATCAGTAAAAGCCTGAACTTGCTTATAGTAATAAAAAAATACAGCACAGAAGAATTTCTAATTTAGCGTGAGATTTCTTTGTTGAGCGTGAGACCGTGAGATTGAGGCTGAATGCGTGAGTGTCACGCCAGATGCGTGAGAGTTGGCAACCCTGCTGATGTTTTGATGGAATTTAAAGCTGAAATGGTCAGTTTTAGAAATGTTATTTTAAGACATTTTAAAGGAGTAATTCACTTTATAAAAAACTGCTGATAATTTACTCGCCCCCATGTCATCCAAGATGTCCACATCTTTCTTTCTTCAGTCGAAAAGAAATTAAGGTTTTTGATGAAAACATTCCAGGATTTTTCTCCATATAATGGACTTCAATGGGGTCCAAACGGTTCAAGGTCCACAAGACAGTTTCAGTGCAAACTGCAAAGTGTTCAAAGGGCTTTAAACAACACCAGACGATGAATAAGGGTCTTATCAAGCGAAACGATCGCTGATTTAAAAAATAAATAAAAATGTTTAAGTTTTATAAGCACAATTGCTCGCCTTGCTCTGCTCTGTGATGAGCATTGGTGACTCTCCTGTTCGATATCATTCCTCAAAATGAACAAATCGAAGGGTCCTAGATAAGACCCTTATTCGTCGTCTGGTGTTGTTTAAAGCCCTTTGAAGCTGCATTGAAACTCTAATTTGGACCTTGAACCGTTTGGTTCCCATTGAAGTTCATTATATGGAGAAAATCCTGGAATGTTTTCATCAAAAACCTTAATTTCTTTTCGACTGAAGAAAGAAAGACATGGACATCTTGGATGACATGGGGGTGAGTAAATTACCAGCAAAAGTTTTTTTAAAAGTGAACTACTCCTTTAAAGTTGGGCTCATGTTGTTTAATCAAATTGTTGTTCGATTTTTCTCAGGAGGACATCTGTAAGAATTACCATGGCATCCGGTTAAAACCGGACCACTTCTCCTCCTTCCTGACCGCCGATGTGGGCTTCTCCAGCTATGAGCTCATCGGAACACCACAAAATTACTCTAGAGGTCAGAGCTTTGAAATGCCGTGGAATTCGAACCTATGATAGTGTGCTGTATATGTTAATATTTATTTATTTTCTTTCCCTTAGGTTTTCAGAGACCAATCTACCTTTTTCACAAAGGACCCTCGCCTCAAAAGTGACACCACCAGTTTGACCGCCAACTTTGACTTTGAAATCCACCAATTTGAAGATTTCGAAAACAACCAGCATTTGAAATCAATTGAACTTTAAGCATTTTCTTTGAAATTGAGATGAGACTTTCAATATTTTGAACTCATTGGTGCTGAATAAGATTTAATTTTCTCATTAAATCTCACAATTCCCCCTGAATTCCTAGAATTTTAGCCACATATCAGTTTTTCCCTATTCAAACAAGATAAAGGACGATGACTGCGAAGAAGCACAAAGTTAAATTAAATCAAATCCTGTTAAACGGCATTTTTTTTTTATTTGAAATGAAATTCCCAAAAGGGTAAATTCTTGATTAAACTGTCCACACACAATTGGCAAAAGACCATCTAAGAATTAAAACGTTTGCTTTCTTTTTTTCTCAAAAGGAAAGAAGCATGTTACAAATGTTCAGTTTTCAGATTTTTCTCTATTGTTGTTGCCGTCATGTACTTATTTTTCTTTTAGTTAGTACAAGACATGATTATTATCATAGGACGCTTTTGACATCTGTCTCTCTTCAGCCGTTTTACAGACAGACATGGCTGCCACTTCTAGTAACAAAAGCCAATAGTTCAATTTTATAACGGGATTTCGTCCTTGAAAGTTTTGAAGCTGCAGGTTAGCTGATTTGCTATGACAAAGTGTTTACTGATCCAATGTCTCTAATAAAAAGTTCTGTTCTGATTCTCCAACTGTTAAAAGTTTAACAAACTGATGTACATTTTGTAAATTGTTTGTCCAGAGTTCTTGTCACCACTGAGGTAACCTTGTTGTTGTTGGTTTTATTCATATTTAAAAGTTTGCACTAAAACGAGAGAACAAATTTGTCTCCCACATTTGTATTTTGATGTGCAAATGTAAAGTTGGTGTATCTCTGAGAAGGGTCCTTTTAGTTCAAAGGACTCGACGAAATTGAAAAATAAACTACAAAATAACATGTATTTGTAATGCTGGGCTGTGTTTTTTATGTATTCAAGACTTAAACATGTTCTCCTAGTTGATTATTCTGGAAATTTGCCTTTAAAATTCAAAAGTTAAAAATTGTACCAGATAAAATGGCGCATTATGCCAATAACTACTTGTGGAAGACGACTCTACTTCGACTAGTGGGCCTGATGTTATCTGTAATTGGTCAACTTCTATTATCTCAATAATAATTGTAAGTGTTTATTGTGTAGTAGTAATTTTTTATTCAATGTTCATTAAAGCATCAATGTTTATTTATTCAGGTGTAATTAAATAATCGGCAGTGGCAGCACTGCAGCGGCGATGGATTTGTCACGTGGTTTCTGCTACTTTACTCAGCGCTGAGCAACCAGAACCAACAGTCTTTTATTTTTACGAGATGAAGTTTATTTTTCATCAATTCATTTTGTAAAGATTCTTTGGAGGATACCATTTGTATATCAGATCTGAGTCATTAGAATAAAAATAAGGGATGAATAAAAATTAATAAAAATGTGACAAAATGTCCTGAATGCGGGTCGATGGAAAATATCTTGAACTTTCTTGAATAGGCCTATGTGTCAGAGGTAAAAGTTTAATTTGCTGCCTGATGACTCCAGCATTGCATACGGAGCGGTAACATTTCACAAAAGTGTGCGGTGCAGTTGCTGTCCCTGTATGTCATATTTCTGAAAATAGTCAAATTACAAATCTGTTCCACTGAAACGACCACAAGAGGGAGCAATTTGACAAAAAAAAATGCCTTTATCTGGCCATTTTATATATTACAATATTGTATCACATTCATGATTGAAACATTAATGTCTAAAATTTAAATCGCAAATGTAACCAATATGAACATATTGCTTAAGATACGTGCATTTAGCCTACACTCAGAAAAAAAGGTACAAAAGATGTCACTGTACCTTTTCAAAAGGTAAACTTTTTGTCCATTTTAGGAGCTAATATGTACATTTTAGGTGCTAATATGTACATTTTAGATGCTAATATGTACATTTTTGGTGCTATTATGTACATTTTAGGAGCTAATATGGACATGTAGGTGCTAATATGTACATTTGAGGGGCTATTATGTACATATTAGGTGCTATTGTGTGCATTTCAGGAGCTAATATGTCCATTTTAGGTGGTAATACGTACATTTTAGGTGCTAATATGTACATTTTAGGAGCTAATATGTCCATTTCTGGAGCTAATGTGTCAATTTCAGGTGTTATGTACATTTTAGGTGCTAATATGGATATTTAAGTGCTAATCTGTACATTTTAGGGGCTATTATGTTCATACAGCAAAATTTCCAGTGTTAAATTAACACTCCTGGTGTAGGAGTGTTAATTTAACACTGGAAGTTTTGCTGTGTGTGCTTTTCAGGAGCTACTATGTCCATTTTAGGTGGTAATATGTATATTTTAGGTACTAATATGTACATTTCACTTACTAATATGTATATTTTAGGTGCTAATATGTATCACTAAGGTACCAATATGCAGCCTTTGGGTACAAAAGTGTACCTTTTCAAAAGGTACAGCCCCAGTGACAGCTTTTGTACCTTTTTTTCTGAGAGTGTATAGTAAAATGGTTTGTGTAAATCTGTTGATCAGCTTCCACAGCAATGTGTGAACACACATTTCTGATTGCAGATATGCATGTGCTAAATATTAATGCCCCCGACACGTGTTTGAGCTTGTATGTATGTGAATGTAATTTTGTAACGACAAGCTTGCTATGGGCAACTCTCCTTTTATGGAAAACCTCATATTAAAACTCATTTTAGAATTAATGTCACTGTGCCTCTCCCCCCCCCCCCCCCCCACACACACACACTCCAATGCATGCAGTTACAACCACACATAAATGCACAATAAAGCAAAAGAGTATGCGCACATCGTCCATGCATTTCAACCGACAAACACACACACATGCACTTATGCAACAGTGAAGGTGTGAAGATGTAAACAGGTCAATCCATTCAAAGGCCAACCAATAAAAGCATGCTTTATTAAAAGCAATTATTTCTGTTTTACCAACATCCAATGAAAGCATGCACACTCTCCCTCCTCGCACAGTCCCAGTTTTCTACAATATTCTTTTCCATACACACATTTTACATTGTGCGCGCCTGCAACATGCATGGAAGTCATGGCAGCTCTGCACACACACACTATTCCACTTCTGTAACTCAAGTGGCATGTGCTGCATGCATGGCAGAGACAGATGGTTTGGTTTACACACTGTTCAAACACTTCACACACAATGATTCTCTTTGTCAAATGTGTGCATCATCGAGGACAGCGTCATTGCCACACCATTGCAATGGTTAATTACGACATGGTTAATTAAGCAAACGGTTGCATCCGAAATCGCATACTCTCTTGAGTAGGTACTTATTTTGTATATAAGGTACTTAAGTAGCTAATTAGTATGCTCTATATAGTATGAGTCTGTGTATGTAGTATGAATGTAGTCTGTGTATTGACATTATCATGTGACCTATAACAAAGTCAGTTCACTGTCATTCACAGAGAGTGCAGAGAGTAGTAGGTCATCCAGTACTGTGAATTTGGACATACTATTCTTGTCACATACTGTTATACAGTAGAGTGGGAAGTGTGTGATTCTTTTGCCCACATCAGCAGAGGGCGCTGATGAGCTGCAAAACACTGAACTTTTCATTCTTCTTTCATTCCTATTCTTTCGTTAGAAATGATCTTTGATATAGAATGCGTTAACCTATGATAGTTTCACTGTTCTTTTTAACTATTAACTGCCCATTGACAATAAACAATGCTGCTCGTTGACAAAAAGCTACTGTAGCTCAGAAAAAGATGCAAACCAGCAAGCTTGAAACAGTTCATTTATTCAAAAATAGACAAACTGACTATTTAACAAAAGAAAAAGAGTCCTAATGCATGATGGGAAAATGCATACTGATGTTATAGTTTAAAAAATAGGCCAATTTGTTACATTCGTGCTTAATGACATTTTGTTCTAACATAATTTTGACACCATTATAGTTTTTATTTTGATTTACAGTAGTTTAATTTTTATATTTTCTGTTTTCCTTCCTTACTTAAAAAGTTAGTCCGTTAATTTTTTTGTAATTTTGTTGTGTTTTTGAAACGTGCAAATAGTTTTTATTTAAAAAGAAAATAGGCCAATTTGTTGTGTGAACACGAAAATATTTATTCCAATTCCTCATAAAACAAATATCATTGTGATACTAGTTTCTATTTATTCTATTAATTTTAATTAAATTTGTTGTAAATATGAAATAAACGTTTTATTTTAATTCTGCATAATGATAGTTTCGATTGTCATCACACTAGAAATAGAAGTTCCAGGCATTGAATTTTAGGCAATCAATGCTATTTTAGTACCTTTGAGATACTAGTTTTTATATTAATATTTTAATTTGCACAATTTTTTATTATGCTTGTATTTTTTAATATATTAGGGCTGTCAAAACGATTAATCGCATCCAAAATAAAAGTTTGTGTTTACATAATATATGTGGGTGCACTGTGTATAATTATTTTGTATGTTTATAAAAACACACATGCATGTATATTTAAGAAAAAAAAATTATATATAAAATATTTATATTTATATATAATATAAATTAGATATAAATCCATATACAGAATATACATGAAAATATTTCTTAAATATATACAAGCATGTGTGTGTATTTATATATCTAAAATAATTATACACAGTGCCCCCACATATATTATGTAAACACAAACTTTTATTTTGGATGCGATTTATCGTGATTAATCGTTTTGACAGCCCTAATATAAATATTACATATATATATATATATATATATATATATATATATATATATATATATATATATATATATATATATATATATATAATTTTTATTTTAGTTTTTGTTTGAATTATTTTAGTACATCAAGTTGCAAGTGTGCACAGTATACGTTTACCGTTGCATACTATTTCGCATACTACCTTTTTAAGAACGCAGTACGCTTGTCTTCCATTGGAACGCTCACTGATTTCACTGCGCTTAAAAAGCAACGGCCACGTGACAACAACCCGGCTATTTACACAGCAACCACTCTGCAGCGTTGTCAAGGCAACGCCATGGCAACCCGAGTAGTACCCTCGTTATCTTGTAGCCTGAACTCCCGTTTTCTTAAACTAAATTACATGTATTGCTTTTCTCGTTTCCCCTAACTCTCTTAATTTCTCTCTCACACATTTTCGCCTCCCCTTCCATTTTTTTTACGTCCCCTCCCTCCGTGCGCGCGCGCTCCCTCTCTCTCTCCACATCTTCATCTTCTGCCGCTTCAGTCCGACTCCGTTCCCTCTTTCTTTTCTCCCCCTCTTCGTCACCTCTCGTATCTGTACTCATCCTCCCCTGCCCACCTCCTTTCATCAGCTCGTATCCTCTCTTCCATCTAGCCTTTTTTTTGTCTCACCCCTCATCGAAACGAACGCGCGTCCTTTCCTCGTTTGCTAAATCCCGAAGCCTCTCTCTCTCCGTCCCACCCCCTTCCTCTTTACGTTCCCCCCTCCCTCCATACTCTATTTTCCTCAGTGCTGAAGTCAGTCAAAAGAGATACGCTGAAGAAAAGCGGGGCGAACGGCGGGCGCTGAGAGAGAGAACGAGAGAAGGAGAGAAGCTGGAGGGAGTGAGGGGAGAGGGGGGAACGGGGGTTTGGATACATCTCCACCTGTCTTCTTCTCTCTGCCATGGACTGCCTCTGCATAGTGACCACAAAGGTAAGCCAATTCATTCCGTCACGACCAGAACGACACCAGAAGCTGGGATATGTGGTGTGCGCGCGCGAAGTTTATAGCGGTATTATTCGGTGGTTCTCCTATGGGAGTGTTCCGTTCCCAGCGATATTCATGGATTCAGCACTTCTTTTGTCTTATCTTCCGCTCTCACTTTCTTTCTCTCATCCAAGCTCGTATTTTGAAATCAAATTCTTGCCTGGTTCTAATAGGAGCATCGTGTGTTTGCGTTCCCTCTCTTGCCTCACATGGACGCGCATGGACGCGTTCAAAAAAACTGGAGGCAACGCAACGAAGACGCGTTTTTTTAAAAGTTCAACTTCTTTTTTTACCTGACTGACTGAAAAGAAATAGGAAAAACCCAGCAAGACGACACCAAACTGTCAAAGAGGTCCATCTAAGCGTGTGTGTGTGTGTGTGTGTGTACGACAATTAAACAATAGCGCAGCGGAACGCAAAAACGCGTGTAGTGTGAACAGAGTTTGAAACCAGCTCGTTAATTCAGTGTCAGAAATGAACTATATGTTTTCCCCTTTAATTTTTAGCCGGACATTGATTCTTAGTCTAATATACAGACACTTAATTTCTGTTGAATTAAATAAATTGTCAGTCTGAACACTTCTGATGGTTCAAATGAACATCAAACAATGAAGTAGCTGCAAAAGTGCACTGTGGCTTTTAGTGACTCGCTGTTTTAAAGAGACAGTTCACCCCAAAATTACTCAAGCTCATGTTTTTCCAAACCCGTTAGACTTTCGTTAATTTTCACAACACAAATGAAGATGTTTTTGATGAAAGTTGTCTGTCCCTCCATTGATAGATACGCAACTACCACTTTGACGCTTCAAAATGTCGTAAAACTAATTGGGACGTCTTTTGACCATACGTCAATATTCGCCTTTTATTCGGATCTATATTCGGATTCTACCCCAGACCTAAACCTACCCCTAAACCTAACCCGTCACCTAACTGACGTTAAAGGTAAAGCGTCAGTTGTATTACGGCCCGGGATCGCCATTTACCGACGTTTAAGGGGGCCCTAAAAAGGCGGATATTGACGTAGACGTCCCAAGACGTCAGCTATATGACTTTTTGGGATGAGACTGTGTTAAACTAATCCATATAACTTGAGAGATTTACTCCAACATTTTCTGAAGAGACTCGATTGCTTTATATGACGAACAGATTTAATTTAGATTGCATTCACATTGATCAGCGATCATAAACAGAAGCTAAACCGGACCTGCTTGACGCACGAGAACGAACCTCATCTCACGTGTCAAGCGAACATGCTTGAGCTTCCGTTTACCACAATAAGATGTATGTGAATAAAAGCCTAAATTCAATCTCTCTTCAGAAAATTTGGACTAAACCGCTCAATTCAAATGGATTATTTTTTAGGGTCAAAGTGGTAGTTGCGTATCTCTCAATGGAGGGACAGAAATCGCTCAGATTTCATCAAAAACATCTTCATTTGTGTTCTGCAGATGAACGAACATTCATCTGAGGGTTAGTAAATTTTATTTTTGGGTGAGCTATCCCTTTAAGTTTTGGAATAATTGGGAGTATTGTCTTACTTCAGAAACATTTGACAGGAACAGTTCAGACCCAAGCACACATTAAATATCTGGGGCATTTTTGTCAATTTCACTGTCATTTTGGCCTGGAGCCCTGGTTAATTTCTGACCCCGCTGTGGCGCTTCAGACGTGTGATGCTGTCCGTGAGGAGGAGGAAAAGGAAACGAGAGAATAAAGTGAGAGCGATCCGTTAAATTATAGAGAGGGAAGGACATTCAAATGTGTGGGAGAAGGAAAGCTTTCATTAATAAATGCTCACATGTGATTCGTCATGGAACTGCAGTTAGTGTATGGAGCCGAGACACGTCCCACTGCTCCTGACGGCATGTGCCCGTTTGCCCATGTCGTGTTCCTGGCAGAACACTTCCAATGCTTTATGTAACGCTGGCTGGTGCTTTTCACTCCCGAGCTGGAGTCTGTTCTATCACTTTCTCTCTCTCTCATTGTCTTCAGATGGACTCCCACCTTGCATGCTCCTCCTAAACACTATATGACCTCAGTCCCAACAGACCTACTGTATGAGTGAGTCAGAAAGGTACGGAGAGAGAGAGAGAGAGTTGAAGAGAGAAATTAGCGCAGTGCCTGCTTTTGTGTGGGTTGAGATGGAAATGGTGCACTGGTCTTTGGATGTGCTGTTAAAGACCATATACAGTGATTTCAGTAAGGATTCCAGATCTGTGAGGCTTATGTTATGTCAAACTTGTGCCTTATAGGGGATACATGTTTAATTTTTAGGGCTGTCAAACGATTGATCGCGATTAATCGCATCCAAAATAAAAGTTTGTGTTTACATAATATATGTGGGTGCACTTTGTATAATATATAAATGTATGTTTAAGAAATATTTGCATGTATACACAGTATATAGATTTCTATATAATTTATATTATATATAAATTAGGGCTGTCAAAGGATTAATCGCGATTAATCGCATCCAAAATAAAAGTTTATGTCTACATAATATATGTGGGTGCACTGTTTATAATTATTTTATATATAAATACACACACATGCTTGTATATATTTAAGAAATATTTTCATGTATATACTCTATATAGATTATATATAAATATAAATATTTTATATATAAATAATATTTTTTCTTTAATATACATGCCTGTGTGTGTATTTATATATATACAAAATAATTATACACAGTACAGCCACATATATTATGTAAAAACAAACTTTTATTTTGGATGCGATTAATCGCGATTAATCCTTTGACAGCCCTAATATAAATATAAATATTTTATATATAAATAATATTTTTTTCTTAAATATACAAGCATGTGTGTGTATTTATATATATACAAAATAATTATACACAGTGCACACAGACACATATATTATGTAAAAACAAACTTTTATTTTGGATGCGATTAATCGCGATTAATCGTTTGAGCTTATCTATTAGCTTTTGATTTTTCGTTTCTTTCTTAGTCAACTAAAATAAGGTGAAATTTAGTACTTTATTTTGAAATGTTGGGAAACTTTGTATTATATGGAGAAAAAAAGTAGAGGGGAAAATTTAAGGCTTGTTCACACATAGGATGATACTATAACGTTATATAAATATATAGTTCTAAAAAATCGCTATGAAGTAATATAATTGCATAGTCCACACTGCAGATATTATCATAACGGCACAGAGAAACAATGGGATCCAGTTTATGAACGATTAAAACATCGAAAGCCAATCAGAATCCATCCTGCTTTAAAGAACTGAGCATTTAAAGAGGCAGACGACAAAACTGCAAACAGAATGGCAGACGCTAATATAGTTATTGTTGTCTTTATAGATATCGTTCTTGGTGTGAACTCAAGAGAAATAGCCAAAAGAGTCATTTGACATCAAGTAAATATATATAGCTGCACACATATATCTATAAAACAAATTTAGAGCTTGCAGGTGAAACTCTAAAAATTCGAATATCGTGCAAAAGTTCTTTTATTTCAGTAATTCAACTTAAAAGGTGAAACTAATACATTAGAGTAGACTCATTACATGCAAAGTAAGATGATTCATGTAATTTTGACGATTATGGCTTAAAGCTTATGAAAACCCCAAATTCAAAATTAGATTTAAAAGGTTTTCATAAGCTGTAAGCCGTAATCATCAAAATTATTACAAAGGCTTGAAATATCTCACTTTGTATGTAATGAGTTGAATTACTGAAATAAATGAACTTTTGCACGATATTCTAATTTTTTGAGTTTCACCTGCATAATTTGGTCTGGGAAGAGTTCATAAATCTTAGACTATCTCTGAGGACAGTTTGAGACATTGTTGAGATATTTTCTAAAACTCTAAATGCAACTTTACTGATTTCTGTAAAGAATTTATTTTCTCTTCTGGACATTCTGAATTCTATATTTGCATTTCCATTCAGTCTGATTGCTGTCCAGGAAAAACAAACGACTGCATTAGATTTTAGGATGTCCAGAAAGTTTATTCCGGATTCACATTCGTCCCAAAAATAGATTCTGGACACCAAAATGATGTTCTTGCCTCAACCGTAACCTTTCAAACATTTAGTATTAATATTTAAATGAACGGTTCATATTCATAACCAGCATACATTTTAATGAGCTTTAAGTCCACAGAATTCAATGCGCTTTGTTTATTATGCTTACAATTAAATCATTTGCACTGTACCCAAACAGTTCATTTAAAGCACTTAGCACCTAGCTAATACTTTATATATGTATATGTACTAAACTGCATGCTGATTATTCCCTCTTGAAGTTTTCTTAATTAACATTCTCTTAAATTAACAACTTAACCCAGTAGTTTTTTTAAACGGATAGTTCTGAAAATTCTGTCATCAGCAGAAGAAAAAATTCATAGATGTTTGGAACAGCTTGTCTTGACGATGAATAAATGATGATTTTTGGGTGAACTATCCCTTTAAGGGATGGTCGCAGTGCTCTTTTAGATCCGCCCCTTTATTCTGTATTTGTTATTAGCACATTGCTAAGCCAAACTAATCAATAAACAAGGTATAGCTTTTCTTCTTCAAATCTTAAAAATACGTTTGAAAAACATTGTACTTGCTGATAATATAATATTAATGAAATAAAAGGCCACTTAAGTGTACTTATAGAGAGTAAACTTTCTTAACACACTTTTAAAAAGTGCACTTTGCAATAATGTCAAATAAAAAGTTTTACTTTAAAATAAATTGATTTTTAAATCATTTTGTTTTCAAGCTTTAAATAAGCGTTATTCGATATAGCATTTAACGTTACATATTTTAAATGTGCAACATCATTACATATGTAAAATGTTTGAAAGGTGTCATAATATATGTCATTTCTATTGAAACTTGTGTCATGTATTTAAATATAGCCTATTTATTAAATGCATGACACAAGTTTCAATTTAGATATAATTAAGTCCAGATCAAAAAACACTCTTTCACTTTTAAAAAAAACTTTTGCTGATAATTTACTCACCCCCATGTCATCCAAGATGTCCATGTCAGTCTTTCTTCAGTCGAAAAGAAATTAAGGTTTTTAATGAAAACATTCCAGGATTTTTCTCCATATAATGGACTTCAATGGGAACCAAACGGTTCAAGGTCCAAATGAGAGTTTCAGTGCAAACTGCAAACTGTTCAAAGGGCTTTAAACGACTCCAGACAATGAATAAGGGTCTTATCAAGCGAAACGATCGCTCATTTAATAAATAAATAACAAAGTTTAAGTTTTATAAGCTCAAATGCTCGCCTTCTGTGATGCGCGTTTGTGAATCTCCTGTTCGAACTCGTTTATCAAAATGAACGAATCTTTTTTCATGTCATTTAGTTTATTCAATCAACTAAATGAATGAATTGACTCGGGAAAAGATTCGTTCATTTTGATAAAGGAGTTCAAACAGGAGAGTTCATCATTTGGACCTTGAACCATTTGGTTCCCATTGAAGTCCATTATATGGAGAAAAATCCTGGAATGTTTTCTTCAAAAACCTTAATTTCTTTTCGACTGAAGAAAGAAAGACATGGACATCTTGGATGACATGAGGGTGAGTAAATGATCAGCAAAAGTTTTTTTTTTTTAAAGTGAACTATTCCTTTAAGTTTAACTAATTGCATTTAATATAAACTATTATACTGATATTCATTTAATCATTTATAACATTGAATTAAGTGTCCGAAAACAATGCGTTCAGTTCATTCAGGTGTTATTTTCCTGAATCTTATCAGCATCATCGTGAGTGCCATCCTGATTCAGCAATTTTATAACTTTTTCTTACCCCCCTTTTTGCTGTACATTATGTTCCTGTTTCACTGAGTTGCATTGTGGGTGAGTTAGGTATTGTGCCAGCGTACATCTGTGTGTATGCTATGTTTCTCCAGCATGTGTGCTATTTTACAGTTTTTTTGTTTGTGTATAAATGTGCGAGTGTGTGTTGGCTCATCCGTGGCCACAGATGCATGTGAATGTCACTCAGTTCCTGTTGGCTTCATTTGATTTAAGCCTGTTCCCTTGGCAACAGAAGCAGGCGCCTGTTCGTCAGTTGACAGAAGCAGACAATATGAAGTGGGCAGGAAAGATGAGCGAAGAGAAGGTTTCTGTGTATCTGTAGAGGTGCGTTTGTGAAAGCTGATAAGCTGTGTGTGTGTGTGTCAGTGTGCAATCTCTCCCAATGCTTTAGTTTGTTAGTGTGTTTGAGGACGGGCCATGTGTGTGTGTGTGTGTGCAGAAGTGGAGGTTTACCCTTTGAAAGCCTCTTCAGTCAGACTGAAACTGTATCTGTCCCTGTAGTGACTGAGATTGAGCCAAATCTGACTCCACAGAATCTACCTCACATTGGCCAATGAATGTCTCTCGCTGTATTTAAATGAACCTATTTGTTACATTTATTACTGTAAATGCAATGTACAATGCATTCATGACAGTATATTCATTTCCAAAGCATCAAACTTATGACGTTGTGAGCGTCGTGCTCTACAAGCTACAGGAACTTAATATCTTTGTTTCAAGCATCTGTGCTGTGGGTTTGTAACTTACACTTTTGGTGAAAAACTGACCAGGCTTCATTGCTGAGGTTTGACTGAATGCTTCACGATTCTTGTTTGCACGTGAACATGCAGAGTTACAGAAAATCTCAATTCTTTTAAATGTCTTGATTGGTTCTAGTTGTGGCTCAAGTTCAAGTTGGAGCTCAAAAAACCAAGTGCCAAGGCCAAATCTGTGTTTCATCCATTTTGACGTTTATACATTTGAGAAATGAGTTCACTCTTTAACCCTGTAATATTAATAGTACACATTGTTGGATTTTGGGCTGTCCCAGACGAAAGATGGTGATTTCTGTGGTCGCGGGTCCTAAATTAAACATTTGTCATCAATTACTCACCCTTATTCTGTTTTAAACCCATTTGACTTTTTTTCCATAGAATACAAACATTAAAATCCTGGCTGTTCATTCCCATGCAACTAAAGCGCACATTGACTACGTTTACATGCAGCCAATTTTCGGTTTATGGTAGGGTTAAGGTCACTTTTCGGGTTTCTGAAACATTAGGGATAACCCGTTTACATGCGTGAGCAGAGAGAGTTTCTCCTGTATACATGGAATTGCAATATCCCGATGTAAACGGTGACGCGCGGTTAGCGTCTAGACGTACGGACAACCTTAAGACGCAAAATGCGTCATTTCCGATTCTTCTTCCTGTATCCAAAAACAATAACAACAGCAGTATGCGGATAATGAATAGTTCGGTGCAGATAGCGATCGCCTTTGTTTGCGCTTTGATGCTGGTAACGTTACTGAGCTCGTTTCAAAAGTATGCTGCGCTGCGTCTCGCCTGGTCTCGCCATGTTTACTTCCGGAATACTGCACGCGGATTTTTGTATGCGCCGAGAAGTTTCTTTACTCAAAAGACCAAGATTCCTTGCGAATAGAACATGCGCAGAACACAAATCACTATGGGGATATGCCGATACGCGTTTACATGACCAAAAATTCGAGTTAGAAAAGGGGCACCCCAGGTATAATATCTCGGTTTTTAAAATCCGGGATATGAGCATTTTTCGGGTTTTTGGCGGTGTTTACATGGACGTTCGCGACCGGGTTATTGCTAATATCCCGGTTTTGAACGGGTTATTGGCTGCATGTAAACGCAGTGAGTGACACAATTCCTCTGAAGTCTTATGTTAGCTTTGTGTGAGGAATACAGTGAATTCCCCATAATCTTTCTCTCTGCCACAGCTCTCAAAATCCATTCACGCTTCCACATATTCAATCTTGGCTTGAAGTGTTTGGACTTGCGTTTGATGTAAAACCTGTCAGACTGACATGCGTTGGCATAAGTTTGAATTTGTGTATTATTTAAGAATTATTTTATACGATTATTTTTTGTTTATGTTGTGCTGGCCGACTTTGTCCTGATTCCACCAATTCAGACATTGCAGTTAGACTTGCCTAATTTAATCCATGAGTGCAAGTGTGTGGTAACAGGGGGTTACTCGATCTGGTTATATGCTCACTATGAGGCTACGTCCTCCAGGTAAAATAAAATTGCTTTTTAGTAGACTACTGATATGATATGACCGGAGTCTTCATCTCAGGGGAATAATAGCAACGGCAAACCGTTTAGGAATGACACAATAGTGAGTCAGCAATGACAGAATTTATGTCTGAGTGAACTTGCCTTTAAACGATTGGTTTGGGATCAGCACATAGTCATTTCAGAGCTGATTAATGAGGCCACATTCTTTAGACAGTTTCAGACAGAACCAGATGCTGATGAAAGGTCTACTTGGATGGCTGACCTTCAAACAGAAGCACCTGTTACAGCAGGTGTATGCAGTAGCACCTCATTGCAGTACACGAGATCCAGTGGGGCGGAGTTAGATCCAGATCTAAGGGGCGGAAATGGGTAGGATTAGGGGTGGGGTTAGGGATCAGGGGGTGGAGATGGGTAGGATTAGGGGTGGGGTTAGGGATCAGGGGGTGGAGATGGGTAGGATTGGGGTGGGGTTAGGGATCAGGGGGCGGAGATGGGTAGGATTAGGGGTGGGGTTAGGGATCAGGGGGCGGAGATGGGTAGGATTAGAGGTGGGGTTAGGGATCAGGGGGTAGAGATGGGTAGGATTAGAGGTGGGGTTAGGGATCAGGGGGTGGAGATGGGTAGGATTGGGGTGGGGTTAGGGATCAAGGGGTGGAGATGGGTAGGATTAGAGGTGGGGTTAGGGATCAGGGGGCGGAGATGGGTAGGATTAGGGGTTGGGTTAGGGATCAGGGGGTGGAGATGGGTAGGATTAGGGGTGGGGTTAGGGATCAGGGGGCAGAGATGGGTAGGATTAGGGGTGGGGTTAGGGATCAGGGGGTGGAGATGGGTAGGATTAGGGGTGGGGTTAGGGATCAGGGGGTGGAGATGGGTAGGATTAGGGGTGGGGTTAGGGATCAGGGGGTGGAGATGGGTAGGATTAGGGGTGGGGTTAGGGATCAGGGGGTGGAGATGGGTAGGATTAGGGGTGGGGTTAGGGATCAGGGGGTGGAGATGGGTAGGATTAGGGGTGGGGTTAGGGATCAGGGGGCGGAGATGGGTAGGATTAGTGGTGGGGTTAGGGATCAGGGGGCAGAGATGGGTAGGATTAGGGGTGGGGTTAGGGATCAGGGGGCAGAGATGGGTAGGATTAGGGGTGGGGTTAGGGATCAGGGGGCAGAGATGGGTAGGATTAGGGGTGGGGTTAGGGATCAGGGGGTGGAGATGGGTAGGATTAGGGGTGGGGTTAGGGATCAGGGGGCAGAGATGGGTAGGATTAGGGGTGGGGTTAGGGATCAGGGGGTGGAGATGGGTAGGATTAGGGGTTGGGTTAGGGATTAGGGGCGGAGATGGGTAGGATTAGGGGTGGGGTTAGGGATCAAGGGGCAGAGATGGGTAGGTTTAGGGGTTGGGTTAGGGATCAGGGGGCGGAGATGGGTAGGATTAGGGGTTGGGTTAGGGATCAAGGGGCAGAGATGGGTAGGATTAGGGGTGGAGTTAGGGATCAGGGGGCGGAGATGGGTAGGATTAGGGGTGGGGTTAGGGATCAGGGGGTGGAGATGGGTAGGATTAGTGGTGGGGTTAGGGATCAGGGGGCGGAGATGGGTAGGATTAGGGGTGGGGTTAGGGATCCGGTGGCAAAGATGGGTAGGATTAGTGGTGGGGTTAGGGATCAGGGGGCGGAGATGGGTAGGATTAGTGGTGGGGTTAGGGATTAGGGGTGGAGATGGGTAGGATTAGGGGTGGGGTTAGGGATCAGGGGGTGGAGATGGGTAGGTTTAGGGGTTGGGTTAGGGATCTGGGGGTGGAGATGGGTAGGATTAGGGGTTGGGTTCGGGATCAGGGGGCAGAGATGGGTAGGTTTAGGTATATGTAAGGTGGGAGGAGTTGGATCTGGACTCCTCCCCCTGGATTTTGTGCTCTACAGCGAGGACCATCTCGGTGCATGTAAAAGTCCTTGAGCAGAACCATAATTTACCCCCCCACACTGAAAACACAAGCTTTTACAACACTTTTTATTCAGCACTACCAAACATTTAGTTTATTTGACTCGTATTTAGAAGGGTGATGTGGTTTTCGGAGAGATTTTTGGAGAGTTTAAGACTGTGATCTATTAACAGATTTTGTTGTCGGTAATGACAGAGATTGTTAAACAAGTGCTGTTTGTGATGGTGACGGGCAATCTCATTTATCCACAGCTAAGCACAAACAGCCAAAATTCTCCCCCCAAAAATGTCAGCAATCACAAGGCTTATATTTATTTCATGCTAGTAAAACTGTGAGTGAGATGTTTTAAACGAAACGGGCAGTTCAGTTTTGATTTTACATTTGATTTAACCCTGTAAAGAAGAGTTAGGCTGGAAACATACAGTATGCAAGCGTGTGGTTCATGTTGAACACAAAAAGACCCTGCTAAAAATCAAGTACAATTTACCAGTGCTTATTATGGAATGTACTTTAGAAAAAATATATAAGATGTACTAAAGTTCAAACTTGAAATGACACTTTATTGCTATAACTAACTATAAGCATATCGACTTTTAACTTGTCTGTCATGCGTAGTTGACCCGAAAGAGAACTGATATAGGAGGAGGCAGGTTATAATGTTTGAATAGCTATATGCAAGCAGTAACAAGTGTTGAGAGCAATGCAGAAAGCAAGATTTTGAGTGAATAATGACTTGAGGCTTTTACACAAGACTGAAGAAACTGGGTTAATTGCCTAAAACTGGATGAAAGATTCACACTCACAGATCTAACTGCCTGTTTGAGTGATTCATTTGCTAAAAATGAGATAGGCCGGTTTAAGCGTTTATTGAACTCCTCGACTTGGACAAAGAGATGGTGTTGCATATTGAGTACAACATCACTCTTGCTCTTACCGCTTATTCAGGAATGAACCCAAGTATTATTTCTTTCATGGCATAGGGTTCTTGAGTTGCTTATTAAAAAGGTACAATGATGTTAAGTCCTTCAGATCCTTTGTCAGACTGAGAAAAAGCCATGTTCCTTTTTTGTTTAAAGCATCTGTAGCTCCCTTAGTAGTCAACACGAAACACGAGGTCTTGTATAAAATACAGGGTTTATTTCTCCAACACATGTCAACCCTCAACCCCGGATTTTAAACAAGACCTTGTGTTTTGTGTTGACTACTGAGGGAGCTACAGTGGGAACTAGTAGGCTGCTTTCTACTAAGAGGAGCTAAATCTTTAAGATCTTCCTTGCCTTAAATATGCATCTGTAAAAAAGGATTGTGATTTTAACAGTAAAAGACTGTAAAAATGCTACAGTCAACTGTTAATTGGTTAACAGAAAGTTTCCTTACTAATATATGGTAAATAACTGTGATATATGTAATTTTACTGTAAAATACTGTTAAATTTACAGTTTTTGGAAGTGAAAAAAACAAATGTATAATTTACAGTAAAAAACATAATTTGAAATTCCCACCGTTCCCTGCGTGACACTTCACATTTAATTGTATTTTAACTGTTTCTTCATAATTTTCTTAGTTTTTTTTCTATTCAGTTATGTACATTAGGGTTTTATGTTACATTTAATGTTGTTAAATTAATACTTATTGCATTTTTTTAAATGTCAACAACATGTTACCATGATGGTGTTTAATGTTTGTGTGAAAGACTGTGCAACTTCTATATGAACTTTCTTGTGGAAGAGCTGCTTATGATGAGCTTTGATTGATCATGTGACTTTTGCTGTAATTGTTGGCTGTCAGTGTATTACAATTGAACAAAACAGATATGAATACTTCAAAAGGTCGGTAAATTAACATTATATCAGATAATGAAATGTTTAATGTTTGTGTGAAAGACTGTGCAACTTCTATATGAACTTTCTTGTGGAAGAGCTGCTTATGATGAGCTTTGATTGATAATGTGACTTTTGCTGTAAAAAATGGCTGTGAAATTGGTAACATTACTGTGTAAGAATCTTTACAGTAAGACCTTAAAAATCACAGTAGTCCAAGCATCACAGTTACTGTAAATACAACTAAAATCACAGTAATTGTTTTTGATTCCACAGTGTACACATAAAATACTGGAAATGGAATTACAGTACCCTTACTGTAAAAATGATTCACAGTAACTTACTGTAAATTTTACAGTAAATTTTTTACAGTGTGGCTGTCAGTGTATTACAATTGAACAAAAACAGATATTAATACTTCAAAAGGTCGGTAAATTAACATTATATCAGATAATGAAATACGGTTTATCTCTGTAAAATTAAATACGGTTAAAAGTCTGTAAAACCTGTAAAACAGGAAAACTCTGGTAACCACAGCTGCCAGTTTTTTCCCGTAAATTTAACAGTTTTTTTTACAGTGATATAATATTAACCTAGCCCGGAGAGCTCGTCATGCTGCGTTTTTAGTGCTTCAGTTACAGGTGTTTACATAAAATACTGGAAATGGAATTACAGTACCCTTACTGTAAAAATGATTCACAGTAACTTACTGTAAATTTTACAGTAAATTTTTTACAGTGTGGCTGTCAGTGTATTACAATTGAACAAAAACAGATATTAATACTTCAAAAGGTCGGTAAATTAACATTATATCAGATAATGAAATACGGTTTATCTCTGTAAAATTAAATACGGTTAAAAGTCTGTAAAACCTGTAAAACAGGAAAACTCTGGTAACCACAGCTGCCATTTTTTTCCCGTAAATTTAACATTTTTTTTTACAGTGATATAATATTAACCTAGCCCGGAGAGCTCGTCATGCTGCGTTTTTAGTGCTTCAGTTACAGGTGTTTGTCCTATTAGTTACGTGCCGCGTGCGGACACAAAATTGGGGCTAGGGTTGTGTATCGTTTGAATTTGAACGATTCTGATTCCGATTCTGATTCCTTGTTTCGATTCCGGTTCCCAACGATTCTTGATTCCAATTCTTTTAAGAGGCAGGGTCAAAAAAGTTTAGCTAACCTTGCTAACCAACGGTCTTTCTGAAGGAAATACTCCTTCTGTCGCAAATTTTGCATTTTGCCGAGATTTTGTTATTTTCAGAAAAGTGAAGCCACACTTTGGACCGCCGACGTAAGCTACTCATGTTCGACTCGCGCGGTTATGCCAAAACTTCCGGTAGACGCTTCTTCGTTGGTGTTGTTCAGCGGTTTCTTCTTCCGCTCGGCGGACTGTGAATATCGAAACTAGGAATCGAAATTTTAACTTTTGAACGATTCCGGGAAAAACGAAAAGTTAGTCCCGGTTCCAATCGATACTCGATTCTCGATACCCAACCCTACTAATTAGTTCCGCTTCAATGCTCTATTATTTTTTTGGTTCCTACCAAAAAAATAAAACTGTGAGGCAGTTACATCATCACTGCATTGAAACTTTTTTTTTTTGCTTTGTTTTAGCCCAGGATGCCGGCTAATAATGGTCTTTTAAACGCAAAATTGCATGCTGGGTAAGATGTAGGCTACATTTGGACACCGCCACCGGTCTGAAACAAGTTGCCTTCAGAGGTGTATCTTCATACAAAGCTACTAAGTGATGTAGAAATGCATTCGAATCGCCGTGTGCTTGGGACATGCTCTTCTATGAGGAGGAGGAGGAGGAGGAGGAGGATGCACGCAGTGAACACTTCTGTGATGTACTGTGGGAACAGAACTTTTAAAGTGACTTGAGACAGACTGGAGAGCGTCTCCATGGATATTAACAAGCCTTTTTTTAAAAACGTTCACACGTCTGTGCGAGTGAGAAAAGGCTAGAGATTGGCACAGTGTGTGATTACGTTGATAAAAATAAGTGTGTGTGTGCCCGCGTGTTTGGGATAGTGTGTGTTAGTCTAAAGACTGGCTGTGACAGGCCAGGTTTGGCGAACATACAGGAGGCAGATGGCCTATTTAAAATGGGAAGAACTTCACCGGCGGGCCAAGTAAACTGATGTTCACCCTCCATAAGCTCTCGAAAGCATCACACTATCAGATCATTTCACATGTCTCACTCCAGTGCGGAGGGATAGACGGAGATTAACTTTAGATGTGCTAATGCACTGATACTAAAATTTCAGGTTGATATGGTAACTGACTTTTTTATGTCTTACAACTGACATAGACTGTGTGAAGTCAGCATTCACACTAAAAATGTATGAATTTAAACAATGTAATCATTTTAGGCAGAAACAATGAGCTGGTTTAAAGCTACACTGTGTGATTTTTATCCCCATCTAGTGGTGAAAAGGTATACGACCATCCGGTGAATATTAGTTTCTGTTCCTCTCAATTCCGATTTCGTTTTAACTCCTACGGTGGCTAATGTAGTCCAAGATTAACATGGCTTTCGACCTCGTCCATGAGTGTTAACTCAAACGTAAACGCGAAAGGCGAAGCTTGAATTAACGGGTATGTCCCTCTTTGGCTAATGTACTTTCAAGATGGAGGGGCAACATGGCGACCGACACCCGTATGTATTTTCAATGGCATTTTATACACTTACGAGAATACTTTATTACTTGAACGAAGTAAATATACATTAATGAGCACATATATTTTTGAAAGAATTAAGTGTTTTTAGCTAAGAATAAACTAAAAGAGTTACAGTGTAGCTTTAAGTAATGAAAACATGTTTGTTAACTAATGATTATGACAGAAATTTGTAGCATTGGTGCATGTTGAAATATATTGATACTAAAGCACCAATGTTTAACTTTAAATGCCAGTGAAACCAGATAATAAAGCATTGAATGTAAAATATAGGCTATAAAGCGTACTATATAATTTTGACACAGACATTTATATAAATTAACATGATCAAAACTTTTCTGAAAAACCTGTCACACTCAATACTAAGCTTTCTGCCGTCTGATTGATAGTTTAGACTTTTTTTTAGAAATTAAAAGCATTTTAGCACAATTGTACAAATGTCCCTTCAGGTTGTGATTCATGTGTCTTTTTGCTGTAAAATCTTACCTGATTTTTATTAAACATAAGAATAACTTTTATATTGCTATATAATATTTCAAGTTGAACTCTTACTATACTGGACTGAATCGACTTGTTTACTTGCTAATTTCTTAGAAAAATCACGAACTGAACATTTGTTCATCTCTTATTTATAGAAAATGTTTTTTTATTTTTTTATTTAGATTTAGAAGTAAGCTTTGATATTATGTGCTTTTAATTGTTACCAAACCAGATTACTTAAAACAGTGTATTCAGAGTTACATTTCCCCCCTATTTTTTATTATTTAAAAATTTTTTAAGCAAATTTTAGAACATAAAGAAGCATTTTTCTACCAGCTCTTGTTTGTTAAACTTGTTAAATATTCAGTTTGGTTCATGAAAAGAAGATTTTCGAAAAGTTTTACCTAAAACATCATGGATGCGAGAGGCAAATCTCCACGAGAAGCTTGTAAAATAAGACGTCTCTAGCTCACATTGAGAAACAGTGATGGTGAGCTTTCATGGTTTAAAAATGTGGACACTATAATTTAAAATGTAAATAATTTATAAATAATTATTATAAATAAAAACATAATTACTGCAACATTCCATGCAAAAATAAGAATTGCCCGCTTTGATTTCATGGTGGCTTTGTGACTTTGAATTGTTTCTCCTAGAAAACAATGACATTAAATGGAGAGCAAATAAGACCTTTGCTTAAGTCTCCTGAAAGTTTGAGTTAGATGAGTTTGCAAGAGTGTGATTATAAACCCAATGATGTTGTAAAAGCGACTAATGAGTATGAGTTTACCTGTTCAGTGTGACAAGGTTAGACAACCCCTGTATGCCTTTTAAACTTTTAACAACCGGCTTTTTCAAGACACATAAAAGCTTTAAATTATAAATTGCTGATGTATTTTATGCTGTAGAATCGGCTAAACGTGAAAATATCTTGTGCTTTTGTTCACTACAGACCTTATTTGAGGATTTAACTAAAAAAACATTTAAAAAAACCAGGGACAAAGGACCCTGAAATAAATAAATAAATAAATAAATAAACAAATAAATAACTTTTAAATATATACTAATATATAATAAATCTAATAATAAATATACGTTTAATTTATTTTAAAGCCATAATTTTTATAATATTTTTTTTTTATTTTTACATTTTTTTTATTTTTATTTTTTATTTTATGTGAGGAATGTGAGGTGATCAATACAATTTTCCTCTAATTAGTCCATTCTAAGCCAGCCCACATCCTATACTATATAACTATATCCTCTCTTCTAGAAATCACTTTGGTCGTCTTCTAAGGGAGCATGATAACTTAAAAGGCACCTGATTTGGAGTACTCTACATAGCATCTTCTCTCACTTTGTCCACCATCTTGGATGGATTTTTTTGATCTCATTGCAGTGCATTCTGGGATTGTTTTTCTCTTTATACATGGAATACTGCCTTAAAATGTACACATTGCGCACTGCACATACGCAAATATTTCAGAAAAGTCTCTGTGTCAAGAACATGCCTTGGCAACGCTCTACGCTTTGGAAGTTTTTTTAATTCATATTCTTGTTTCTCTCTCTGCCCTCTTTGTACGTTCTCTCTCCCCTTTCCTTTCTCGCTCATTATAGCGTGTTTAGATGAATAATGCATGCACAAGAGATGTAAGTTGGTGAATGTCAGCAGCTGTGCTGATCTGTGCCATGTCCAGCGTCTTTCACACACGAGACAGCTTCCCTTCGAGCCGAGCGAGGGATTTAGTAAGCTAGCCTGCACATAAACATGGCTGTTGGTTTGCTAAAATGAAAATGGGTATACTAAAGCAAAGGTAGCATAGCATTGTATATTTAGCTACCACCTCCAAGTGTGAGTGTGTGTGTGTGTGTGGCCATGTACAGAATTCAAGCTTACTACTTACACAGTACTGCACAGAAAACACTGTACACTTCTATGTGAGACAACACATTATGCGGTGATACAATTTTCAATAGTTGTCACTTAGTGAAAAATAATATGCTAAAATGTATTTGAAATACATTTATTTTATACATTTTCATATTTATGTACTTATATAACATAAATACCTTGCAATTGCACTTTTGGTGTACTAATTGGTATACTTAACCCTCATGTGGTGTTCAAAACCCTATAACACTTGTGGTGTTCCCGGTCAAAAATGACCGGCCCATAAAAAATAACTTATAAATCACTCATTATACCATATTTTCACCCAATCTTGGATTCAATCTTTTTGCCAACTTGTTCTCTTTCAATTAGGACTGGTTTTATATTTTGATTTGCATCTGAATAATCGTGGGCCTCTTTTATCTGAGAGTAGGTATTTCATTTTTTGAGTGTTTTTTTTTTTAATTTTTGAATAATTTTGGAAATATTAAATAAAATCTGAAGAAAATTGGTTTTGTTGATCACACTAGTCAACTTAAAATTTTCACCAGGAATTTTGTTTTGAAACTTTTGTTTTGTAAAAAATATGGCACATAGTCACACTTGTGGTGTTCCCGGTCAAAAATGACCGGTCTATACAAAATAGCTTATAAATCACTCATTATACCATATTTTCACCCAATCTTGGATTCAATCTTTTTGTTAACTTGTTCTCTTTCAATTAGGACTGGTTTTATATTTTGATTTGCATCTGAATAATCGTGGGCCTCTTTTATCTGAGAGTAGGTATTTCATTTTTTGAGTGTTTTTTTTTTTTAATTTTTGAATAATTTTGGAAATATTAAATAAAATCTGAAGAAAATTGGTTTTGTTGATCACACTAGTCAACTTAAAATTTTCACCAGGAATTTTGTTTTGAAACTTTTGTTTTGTAAAAAAATATGGCACATAGTCACACTTGTGGTGTTACAGGTCAAAAATGACCGGTCTATACAAAATAGCTTATAAATCACTCATTATACCATATTTTCACCCAATCTTGGATTCAATCTTTTTGCTAACTTGTTCTCTTTCAATTAGGACTGGTTTTATATTTTGATTTGCATCTGATTAATCGTGGGCCTCGTTTGTCTGAGAGTAGGCATCTCATTTTTTGAGTAAAAAATAAATAATTTATGAGTAAATTTGGAAATATGAAAAAAAAAATTTTTGAAAAAAATGGCTACTGTTCATCACACTAGTCTACTCTAATGTTTTATCAGGAATTTTGTTTTGAAACTTTTGTTTTGTAAAAAATATGGAACATAGTCACACTTGTGGTGACCGGCCTGTGGTGGGATCGAGTATGAACTTAACCCTGGACGCAGATTTGCGGAAACACGAGACTTCACTTAATCAGAATAAAATCAAATGTAACAATTTATTATGTCAGGTAATTTCATAATCAGTTCAAAGATAATCAATACAATAATGTCAAATGCTCAGAGATGAAGAATGTAAGAAATGTAAAAAATGTACCTGACTCAATTCATAATGCACAATGGGCCGATCTCATTACAAATCGCCCTGAGCCTCTTGTTGCATTTCTTTAATTGCATTTCTTCACCTCTAGTTTCCGTAGTTTTCTCAGAGAGTTGGCCTTTCTTCCAGTCTTCGTTCTTCCAGTCTTACATCCTCCTCCTCTTCCTCCTCGTCTCCGCTCAGATTGTTTTCATCCATTGTCGGCATCAGCATTCAGTGCACCTGTGCCACTTCTGCGCTCTGAACTGGCTGATATATTGTAAACAAATGTGAACAAATTTGAGCCGTTGTGTGGAAACGATGACAACTGTGTTGCATGTGACTGTGGGTGGGAGATGGGTGTGAAATACGGGACAAACAGGAGTGTTGACAGGTGTGGTATTGCTACTGACAACTCCATCCGTGACATCCCTAGTCTACTATAGTAAGGAAGAATGCAATTTTGGATGAAGCCAGTCACTTGCTTCATTGCTAAATGAATCAGCCGTTTTGAACGAATCAGTTGAATGAATGAATCAATGACTCTGAATTGATTAAGACACTGAATTAAGAAACACTTTTAGCTTCATATTTTAATGTCTAATACATTTTTTTTACAACATTTCATATTAAAATATTATTTATGCAATTGTAACTGCAGTGTAAATGCTGTCATGGCAACTCTGAGCTGCTTTAAAAGAGTAAATACATCAAAAATGCACTTCTGATGCAGCTTCTGTGCCACGATGAATGTTGTTTATACTGTTTGATTGGTAACAGCCCTAATGTCTTGGTATCCTAAATGCATTTATTGAATAAATTTTAGAATTAACATCAAAGGGGACATACATTTAGAAAATGTTAGAAAATAAATATTAAAAAAAAATTAAAAATAATATATTTTTATTATTTTTTAAAAATAATAAATAATATTAAAAATAATATTTATATAATTTTAACTGATAAATAATATAAATATTTTATTTGATATAATATAATAAATAATATAAATATTTTTTGATAGAATTATTTATTTATATTTATAAATATTATTATAAATATACATAATATTTATAATATTATTATTTATAATAATATTATAAATAATGTTTATAATATTATTATAAATGTTATATATATTTATAATAATATTTATAAATATAAATAAATAATTATAAATAATATAATATTTAAATCATATTATATAAATAATATTTAAATAATATAAATAATATTTTTAAAAATAACATATATTTTTAAAAATTATTATTATTCTATAAATAATATTTTAAAAAAATAAATGCCCATGGAAATCAATGTAATCAATGTAAACCCCTTAATTGAAAAGTTAATTTCTGTCACTGCTTGTGGGTTTGGGATTATTTTTCCATTTTTATTTCAAACAAGTACACGGTCGTTTTCTATTTTTAATTCAAATTTGCGTAACAAATGTCTGCATAAAAATGTTTTGATGAAATAATGAGCCAAAATGAGCTATTACTGTAAAATTGTGGCTGTAAGTGTTTGTGGTTCATTTACCACTAGTCATGTCGAGCGCATTGCATTATGGGATAATGTTGTATTTAGTTTAGCTATACTTTATTAGTCCCATTGCTTGGATATTTGTCTTGGATAAGGTGCAATGGCCATACATACAAAACAACATACCGTAAAAGTGACATATTGTACAGTATGTTGCACATTTTGGCAAATGTTTTGCTCATCTGGATATTTGCACAGTACACACTTGCCAAAGAAACAGAGTAGTATGTTAGTATGCTATCCAAACAAAGCCAGCATGGGTACTGGGGCGTGACATCTAACGGCTAAAGTCACCGCTGCAAATCTTAGCCTTTTCATCACACACACACACACCATCGCACAAAATCGAATTGCCTGGGTTAATTATTCATCCATGCCTCCACAGCTCTCAGCTCAGTTTAAGATGACAAGTGTGTCATGAAATAGTGTGTCAGAGCTGTTTTTTCCACATGTGTGTATGTGTCAGGACTTGTTTAAGTAGGATAGGGTGTGGGTGAACGTGTGTTGGCGTGTGTGTGTGTGTGTGTGTGAGCGCGTATATTTTACGCAGCGTGGCCAAGTCTGTAGGCAGCGTGTTGATTCACAATGGGCTCACGCTGCATTTGTGTGAGTGTGTTTGTAAAAGAATCGAATATTAGCTCATGTTTCGGGACACTTGATGTGGTTGTGAATCATATTGTGTGTGTGTGTTAGTTTGCATGTGTGATGGTAAAGCTTTCTTTTGTGCAAGATGTTTTCAGATGTGAGAAACAGGCTGTTAGCATGTTGTGCATGTGTTTAGGGTGTGTGTATGTGTGTGAATGCAACTCTCTTCTAGTGTCTCTGATGTCAGCAGATAAAGTAGAGAGGTCATATTTGATCTCCTCTCAAGGACACCGGTCTCTCTCTCTCTCTCGTCTTCTCTCTAACTCTATCTGGCAAAATCAGAGATTTACGCTGCCAGAGTTGTGGCCCTGTGTGTGTCCAGGTTGAGCCATCCCTAATCTCCCACAAATGTATTTTTTATCATTTGATGTCCACACACACACACCTTACACTAACCCGACACCTAAACCTACCCATCACACACACACAAAAAACTTTCTGCATTGTTACATTTTTTAAAAACCTTTAATTACTTTATTTTTTATACCAAATGTACAAATGAGGACATTCATAAAGGAAGGATTTTGGAGATTTTGTCAGGTTTTTATAGGCAGGATATTTCATATTAAAAAGATTATTTATGCAACTGTAACTGCACTGTAAATGCTGTCATGGAAACTCTGAGCTGCTTTAAAAGAGTAAATACATCAAAAATGCACTTCTGATGCAGCTTCTGTGCCACGATGAATGTTGTTTATACTGTTTGATTGGTAAGAGCCCTAATGTCTTGTTATCCTAAATGCATTTATTGAATAAATGTAAGAATTAGCTTCAAAGGGGACAGAAAATGTTAGAAAAAAAAATATTAAAAATAAAAATAATGTATTTTTCATTATTTAAAAAAATAATACATAATATATAAAAAATAATATTTATATAATTTTAAATTATACATAATATAAATAATATTATTATTCATAATATTATTATGAATAATATTTATAATATTATTATAAATATATTTATATTTATAATAATATTTATAAATATAAATAAATAATTATAAATAATATAATATTTATATTATATTATATAAATAATATTTAAATAATATAAATAATATAAAAAATTATATATATATATATATATATATATATATATATATATATACGTATATATTTTTAAAAAAAACTTTAATTACTTTATTTTTTATACCAAATGTACAAATGAGGACATACGAAAAGGAAGGATTTTGGAGATTTTGTCAGGTTTTGGTCACTTCTGGGTTCAAATTTATCTCCAAAATATAGTTTAGTGGGTACCCCCCCCCCCCCCCCCCACACACACACACACACACTCCAAAAATTTCACTCCATACATAACATACACAGAAAACTAGGCATTTTATTACATTTTTGAAAAAAAGAAAAACAAATGAATAATTTTGCACCCACACACTTAGAATAGACGCCACAGGAGTATCATTGTTGTGTTCAAAGCTCTAATTCTGCAGTCAAAATCTCCTGGGACGTTTCTACTTTCAAGTTTGGAAGTTGTAATTACACCAGGATGTGAGTTCAATTGATTTTGATCAGAAATAGCGGACTTGTTCGGCAATTTCATATTTCTTTCATTTAACTCACTGGCAAACAAGCTCGTTTTAGCGCTGGAATTAAATGAAACAAAGGGTGCACATTAGATGTGTAACTAACTATTGCTTTATCCACCCCAGAGGACGATGGGAAATGTAGTTTTACCAGACAGTTATTTAAAACTACACTCTTAGAAGGAAAGATTCTATATGGAATCTTAAAAGGTTCTATCAGTGCTACGTATTTGGAACCCCTAAAAGGTTCTAAACAGAAGCCTTTTTAAATGTTGAATAATAAGAACCCTTTAGTGTTCTTTGTAACCAGGAAAAAGGTTCTATATGGAACCTTTTGGGTTCATTCATTATCATTTGTTTTGTCCTTTCCGGATTAAATATTTCATATTTTTGACAAACAGTTATATATCCACAATCCAGCAGCTATTCATGCTAAACTGACCTTTTTAGATGAGTGACACACTACCAACTCAGCTCAGAAAGAAATGCTGACTTCAAGTCTCCCTGGGAAGTTCCTTCATGTTTAGAATTTGTAATTACTGTATTATATAAGTTATTTGGATTGGGGGAAATGGACTCTACAGGCAGATGAAGAGTAAAGAATGTGCTTTAGGAGTGTAATATATATATATATATATATATATATATATATATAGTATATAAAGGGGCTTTCAAAAGATTAATCGTGATTAATCGCATCCAAAATAAAAGTTTGTGTTTAAACTTTACGTAATATATGTGGGTGCACTGTGTATAATGCAGATGAAGAGTAAAGGATGTACTTTAGGAGTGTAATATATATATATATATATATATATAGTATATAAAGGGGCTTTCAAACGAATAATCGTGATTAATCGCTTCCAAAATAAAAGTTTGTGTTTACATAAAATATGTGGGTGCACTGTGTATAATTATTTTGTATATATATAAATTCACACACATGCATGTATATTTAAGAAAAAATACTATTTATATCTAAAATATGTATATTTATATATAATATAAATTATATATAAATCTATATACAGTATATACATTAAAATATTTCTTAAATATAGACAAGCATGTGTGTGTATTTATACATATAAAATAATTATACACAGTGCACCCACATATAGACCATTTCAAAAGATGTAAACAACACTGGCCCAGAAGCACTTCCTGTTTCAGTTTGTAACTGTTTTCTTTATTTCACATGTAAAGAAAACATCTGAAAGATGTTTGTTTAACTCTTTGATTCAGTTTTAAATGTTCTGTTGGTTGTATTTTATCACAGCTTTTATGTAGTGTTAAAAAACTGAAACAGGAAGTGCTTCTGGGCCAGTGTTGTTTACATCTTTTGAAATGGTCTATATTATGCAAACACAAACTTTTATTTTGGATATTTATTTTGTAATTTATCATTATCATGCTGCTCCAGAGAATGACAGGAGGTAAACTGGCTAATGAAAGAGTAAAATATTCTGGAAAGCTTAAGTGATTTTGATAAGAAAACTGAAACCATTGGATACGTTCCGAAATTTCACATTCATTTTTCCTCTTTTCCACATACTAGCTAATTAGCGAAAACCGGAACAAAGTGAAGAGCTGTGCATTCAAACCGCTCCTTTATGTTGGCCTGTTTTATCATAGCTTGCATTGTTGTGCTGCCACAGAGACCAATGGGAAATGTTGTTTTGTTGTGGAACCTTTTAATCCAGCCATTATGGGCTCATTTTGGATAACTTCAAAAACTTCAAAAACGTATCTACACAATGCACTGCTGTTTCCAGCTGAATTTAACACGAGTGGCTGTAAATCACCAACAACTTATGTTCCAGTTCAAAAATTATGATTACCACAAGTAGTTTACTGAATAATAAATTAGATAATTAAGTTCCTTGCACAATATGATGTTATGGCCTCAAATGCTTTTACATTAATGCATACTTTGTAAACGAATA
This sequence comes from Cyprinella venusta, assembly GCA_038021265.1. Lineage (NCBI taxonomy): Eukaryota > Metazoa > Chordata > Actinopteri > Cypriniformes > Leuciscidae > Cyprinella > Cyprinella venusta. The sequence continues at coordinate 4,085,402 of CM075865.1, forward strand.
CATTTCGGTGTTGATAACAGATTCATGAGTGTGGTAAATCCATAAATTTTTTTTATGTTTTAGCCTCAAGTGCATCCAAGATGTTGGTGTCTTTGTTTCCACAGTAGTTTCAATTTTGATATTTTTAGGTCAAACCGTTTGTGTCTGTCAGTCATATAATGGAGGTCTATGGTCACCACCTCAAAGAGCATGCACAGAGAAGTCCAAATTAAACATGATTTAATGACTCATAAATGTAAGTCAGTCCCTCCAGGATTTCACGATTTTTTTTTTGTGATTTTTGCGATCAAAATGACTGATTTTGTGGTGGTAATTCCCAAAAATTTGTGAAAAAATTTGCGATTTATATATAACATTTACCATAATAGTATTCAGTCCTTCCAGAAAAACGCAGTTTTTTTGTGATTGTTGCTGGCAAAAATCCTTGATTACGCGCCCCGTTTTCTTTAAAAATGTGGCAAAAAATACAAAAAATCCCGTATTTCAAAAATTACGGGAACTTGCAAAAATTGCGGTTTGATGAAAAAGAGAAAAAAAAAGTGATTCCCCCAACATCCTGTTCTCACTAGGCTAATGTAAGAGTCATTACTTCCTTTGATAAGCAAGCATGCTACATCATAGAAAGTGCTAGGAATATTTAATTTCTCATCTTGTTTTATTTCAGACTGTAACGAGTGTAAATAAGGTGTGGCCCCTTTAAGAGCTGCTCTTTGCAGTGTTATATGTGCGCCTCCAACACCCCATGTGTGCGTGTAATTTCTGTTTGATGCTACTTTTTTTATCTTATGTTGTTTTTTAAGTAACGATGTGACGGTAGAACGTGTGACAGACAGTTATACGAGTTTTGTGAGATGTCAATCGCCTCCGTGAGTCTGTCTGGCCTCTGCTATGTGAGCCAGAACAGGGGGAAATGGCTGCTCTTGTGTGAAGCAAACGCAACATTTTTCAACTTTCTGCTAAGATACATGTGACTTTTTTTGCAACGAAAATGCGAGGATTATGAAATTATGCAAACCCCGCATATTTTGCACGGAAATTGGCAATTTATGCGGCGAAAGTGCGGCGTATTTGAATAAATGCGCCCCCCGCATTTTTGCATTGAATTCAGCAATCGCATAATCGCGTTTTTCTGGAGGGACTGGTAAGTACACATTGATGGCCTAAGACACGAAACGAGCGGTTTGTGTGAGAAAACGAACAGTATTTATGTCATTTTTGTCATTTTTACTTCTTGTAACCACAGCCACGTCCAAGTGATCTGAGGGCGCGGGCGCTTCGGTCTCCGCAAGTGCCGGAAAGCGCCGGAAGTGATCTTTTGCGCGGTTGCGAAAAAAAAAATCAACGTTGTCTTCCATTGCAATTTCCTGTATATCTAAATATGTTTAGATCTTCACAGTGAAGGATAACACTTCTGAAATCTCTGTGTAAACAATGAGTGATGTACACACGCGAGAGAAGAGCCTTCACTCGGACGTGGCTGTGGTTACAAGCGGTAAAAACGATATAAATACTGTTTTTTTCTCACACAAACCGCTCGTTTCGTGTCTTAGGCCATCAGTGTGTACGAGTCATTAAATCATGTTTAATTTGGACTTCTCTGTGCATGCTCTTTGAGGTGGTGACCATAGACCTCCATTATATGACTGACAGACACGAACGGTTTGACCTAAAAATATCAAAATTGAAATTACTGTGGAAAAAAACACCTACATCTTGGATGCCCTTGAGGTAAGATAAAACATATCAAAAATTAATTGCAAAGTGAACTATCTCTTTAATTATGATTGATACCAATTAGCTCCCATCATGATTTTATTAATGCACATGCTCCCAGCTCGGGAAGTGAGGGCTTAAAGGAAAATCCCCAGTTTCCCACCGCTAATTAAAACACTGTTCATGTGTGCTCATTAATATGGTTAAATAAAAGCTTAGCTAAGCTAAACTACGGGTCACATCCAGTGACCTGCTTGCACACATATATGTTGTGTGAACAAATTCCTGCACTTCAGTGCATTGGGCAGTGATGCATAAGGCAGATGTGCATAAAGTATTCATTCACGTGGTTACCTGACAATCACATGCTAAC